>PKMM01011729.1:305544-344786 GCA_002933915.1 Eutrema heterophyllum | reverse complement strand
TGTTTTGCTCCAAAATGCACCAAAAAGCTCCAATATCTCCAATTATGCTCCAAACATGCTAAAACCTGTAAAAGACTCTAAAACACTACAAAATAGTAGAAAAACTCTATAAAACGGACCTATATCATGGCTTAAAAGGGGTAAAAGCCATGATATATCACTTAGCAATCTTAATGCTTGATTGTGCTTGAGAAAGCCAACCTTGATCATAGGGCATTTCACACCCACAAGGTGTTCGATGAAATGTCTAGAGGAGCTTTTTAAGAGATAAACTTTCTTAGCCTAAAATATTAGTTGTCTAAGGATTTTATTTGGTTGATCTTGATATTGAATCTTAATGCTTGCTAATTATTAATCCACAAATGAGAATTTGATCTTGGATTAGCAATTAGCATAAGTGATTAAGGCCTTGAGAGAGGATTAGCACATTTAATGATTTTAGCCTAGGGAATTAGCCTTGTTCGAATTTGAGCATCATGAATTAACCATGGATTCACCTAAATTCGATTACCCCATCCTTGAATTCACTTTTGTTTATTGCATTTCAACTTGTTTAGTTCGCTATTTCTTTATTTCACTTTGGTACTTAGCTCAATAGTTAATTCACACACTCTTTTGATTTAGCTGAACTTACCTAGTTCCTTGTATTCTTTGTGCATCGAAATTGGACCCTATTTGGATTGATACCTCATATACTACATGGCATGTTGAGTTATTGATACCTCAAAAGACTTGCAAAAGTCCTAGTATCAATTTGGCGCCATTGCCGAATTGGGTTTTGATTTCGACATTAAGATTTAGGTTCTTTGTGAGATTAAGTTTTCTTTCTACTTTTGTTACTAATCTCTTTCACTTCTTGTTGCCATCTCTATCTTATAGGTGCATGCATACTCGTTCTTAAGTTCACGACGCACTTGTTGAGCCAATAGACGATATTCACTTGTTGGAAAGGGAAATTCGAGCACGGAATCAAAGAGAACGGACTCAACACATTGAAAGGTTGGGTATGGAACAAGATAATCCGGTTGGTAATCTCAACGAGAACATGGAACACGCACAAGCTCAAGGTGGGGATGGAAACCACCAAGCACGACAAGTTAGACGACCAAATCACCCTCCACGAACTCGTCACATTGTTGGTGAAGGTGATGCCGCCAATGCTCACCAAAAATGGCAAGGCATTCAAGCTCCACCGGTTGAGAACAACAACTTTGAGGTGAAGCCGGGATTGATCAATATGGTCCAAAGCAACAAATTTCACGGATTGTCTATGGAAGACCCGTTGGATCACATTGACCAATTCGACCGGATTTGTGGCCTAACGAAGATCAATGGAGTCTCTGAAGATGGTTTCAAGCTTCGCCTTTTCCCATTCTCTCTAGGTGACAAAGCCCACCAATGGGAAAAGAGTCTACCTCAAGGCTCCATCACATCTTGGGAAGATTGCAAGCGCGCTTTCCTTGCTAAGTTTTTCTCACCCTCAAGAACGGCAAAGTTGCGGAACGAAATCTCTAGTTTCACGCAACGATCCAACGAATCCTTCAATGAAGCTTGGGAGAGATTTCGTAGCTACACATCCCAATGACCGCATCACAGTTTCTCCAACGCTTCTCTACTAAGCACCCTCTACCGTGGTGCTTTGCCAAAGATTAGGATGCTTCTTGATACGGCATCCGATGGGAACTTCTTGGCCAAGGAGGTGGATGAAGCCATGGAGCTTGTTGAGAACCTTGCTCAAAGCGACGGGACCTATGGAGATGACTACGATAGACCAACCCGCACGACTAGTGACTTCGACGAGCAAAAGCGGTCTAAAGACATAAAGCTCCTCAACAAAAAGTTGGATAAGCAAGCAACGATGATGGATACGCTCTACAACACTAGTCAAAAGACGGTTAACTTTGTCGGGAACTTTGATGAGGAACAAGCCTACTTTGAGGAGGATGCGGCTTCCAACAATCTTGAAGAGGTTAACTATGTTGGGAACCAAGGGAACTGCCAAAGAGGAGGGTTCAACCAAAACTACCGCAACCATCCCAATTTCTCCTACCGCAACACCAATGTTGAGAACCCCCAAGACCAAGTCTATCCTCCACATTCTACTCAAGCTCAAGGGGTTCTACAAAAGCAATTCCAACCTCAAGGCCAAGCTTCTAAGTCTAACCAACACGGTTATGTCCCACAGAACCAATTCCAAGGGAACCAAAGTGGATTTCAAAACAAAGCCCCACCCGGTTTTCAAGGACAACAACAAGGGTTTGCACCCCAAGGTCAAGCAACTACGTCTAAACCGCAAGAGCTTGACTTAAACACAATGTTTCAACAACTCCTCAAGGGACAAGCGGAAATCAATACAAGGGTAGATTGTTCTTATAACGACCTCAACTCCAAGCTTGAGACATTGAGCTCCAAGGTTAAACAACTTGAAAGCAAGGGAACCGCTTCTTCTTCACGGCCACAAGGCCAACTACCGGGAAAGCCCGAGACCAACCCCAAGGAGTATGTCAACGCCATTACACTACGGAGTGGTGCGGTCTTACCCACTCGAGAAGCTTCTCCTCATCTCAACGAGGACGTTGAGAACCAAAGTGAGGGGGTGGAACTTGAGATTCATGACGAAGTGGTAGTCGAAGACACGGTTTTGGAAGACAAAGTAAAGGGTAAACGGGTTGAAGAAGTGAGGACCAAGGTGTTCGACTACAAGAGAAGCCCAAGAAGAAGGAAAGTGTGTTCATTCCAAAGCCCTATGTGCCCAAGCTACCTTTTCCCGGACGTTTTAAGAAACAACTATTGGATAAGTACAAGGCGGT
The DNA here is from genome assembly GCA_002933915.1 of Eutrema heterophyllum. Taxonomy (NCBI): domain Eukaryota; kingdom Viridiplantae; phylum Streptophyta; class Magnoliopsida; order Brassicales; family Brassicaceae; genus Eutrema; species Eutrema heterophyllum. The sequence goes on along the minus strand of PKMM01011729.1, from coordinate 341,976 downwards.
ATTCGATAGGCAAATGGAGAAAGTTGAGCTTACCATGCCTTTGGTAGATGCATTTTTGCTTGTACCACAATATGCAAAGTTTCTTAAGGATGCCGTGAAAGAAAGAGCCAAGGAGATGGAATCCATGGTGATCTTGACGCATGAGTGTAGCGCCATCATCCAAAAGAAGGTGGTACCCAAGAAACTTGGAGATCCCGGGGCTAGTGTGAGTCTCATGTGCTCTAGGCCCACTAGCATTCAAAAATTGCCTTTGTTATCTAGGGGCTAGTGTGAGTCTCATGCCGTTCTCAGTTGCTAAAAGATTAGGCTTCACGACGTACAAGGCTTGCAACATATCTTTGATCTTGGCGGATATAAGCGTGAGAGTGCCCATCGGTTTGCTTGAAGATCTACCAATCATGGTTAGAGATTTCATTGTCCCAACGGACTTTGTTGTTCTTGAGATGGATGAAGAGCCTAAAGATCCACTCATCTTTGGGAGGCCGTTTTTGGACACCGCGGGAGCTATCATCGATGTGAGAAAGGGGAAGATTGATTTTCATTTGGGCAAGGATGAGGTTCTTGAGTTTAACATCAACGATGTCATGAAGAAGCCCACAATTGACGGTCAATGCTTCTACATTGAGACAATGGATGAGCTCGCGGATGAGCTACTTGAAGAGATGAGTCTTGAGGATGGATTGCAAGTGGCTTTGACACAAGAACAAGGCGAACATGGGTATTTGAGTGAGGCAAGTGAAGGCTACAAGTTGATTTTGGACACACACAAGCCTATGGTGAAGGAGACTCTGTTCATTGATTTGGGTCTTCAAGAGATAAAGTGTGAGGACGGTTCTACATTGGATTTGGTTCACGAGAGCTTTGCTTTGCAAGTGGATCAAGTGGAAGACGTGGTAGATGCTAGCAATGGTAAGTCTAGCATGGATGACGATTGGAGTGAGCTCAAGGCGCCTAAGGTGGACCTCAAACCGCTTCCTAAAGGGCTAAGGTACGCTTTCTTAGGTCTCAACGAGTCTTACCCGGTGATAGTCAATGATGAGCTTAGTGAAGATGAAATTGCCACCCTTTTGAAAACATTAAGAAAATTTAGAAAGGCAATTAGATAATCTTTGGGTGACATTAAGTGTATTTCCCCGTCTCTTTGCACACATAGGATCCATCTAGAGAGCGAATTGATGACTTCTATTGAACACCAACGTAGGTTGAATCCTAATTTAAAGGAGGTGGTCAAGAAAGAGATTCTTAAGCTCCTAGATGCGGGGGTTATCTATCCTATCTCGGATAGTGCGTGGGTATCCCCGGTTCATGTGGTGCCTAAAAAGGTGGAATCACGGTGGTAAAGAACGGAAAAGATGAATTAATACCCATTAGGACTATCACCGGTCATCAGATGTGCATTGATTACCGAAAACTTAACTCCGCCACTAGGAAAGACCACTTCCCTCTCCCTTTCATTGATCAAATGCTTGAAAGACTTGCTAATCACCCATTCTATTTCAAATCTCCTTCACCTGAATGACCAAGAGAAGACGACATTTACATGTCCTTATGGCACCTTTGCTTATCGAAAGATGCCGTTTGGAATATGCAACGCACCCGCCACATTTCAAAGGTGCATGATGTCGATTTTTTCGGATCTAATTGAGGAAATAGTCGAGGTCTTTATGGACGACTTCTCGGTCTATAGCTCCTCGTTTTCTTCTTGTTTGTCCAATCTTTGTAGGGTGCTTACGAGGTGCGAGGAGACAAACTTGGTGCTGAATTGGGAGAAATGCCATTTTATGGTGAGAGAAGGCATCGTGCTAGGGCACAAGATCTTGGAAAAGGGTATTGAAGTGGACAAGGCCAAGATTGAGGTGATGGTGAGTTTGGAACCGCCAAAGACGGTGAAAGATGTCTGAAGCTTCTTGGGTCACGCGGGTTTCTACCGTCGCTTCATCAAGAATTTTTCAAAGATCACAAGGCCTCTCACTAGGCTCTTTTGCAAAGACATTGAGTTTAACCTTGATGAGGAGTGCTTAGAGGCATTTTTGGGAATCAAGAAGGCTTTGGTTAGTGCCCCAATTGTTCAAGCTCCGGATTGGGATCTACCATTCGAGATCATGTGTGACGCGAGTGACTTCGCGGTTGGAGCGGTCTTGGGCCAAAAGAAAGACAAGAAGGTCAATGTCATCTACTATGCAAGTAGAACGTTGGACGACACTCAAGCGAGGTATGCGGCGACGAAAAAGGAGTTGTTAGCGGTGGTATTTGCTATGGAGAAATTCCGTTCGTATGTGGTTGGCTCGAAGGTAATAGTCTACACGGATCATGCGGCTTTGAGGTACATACACGCCAAGAAAGACACCAAGCCGAGACTTCTCCGGTGGATTTTGCTCTTGCAAGAATTTGACATGCAGATTGTGGACAAGAAGGGCATTGAAAATGGAGTAGCGGACCACTTGTCTAGATTGAGGATTGAAGACCTTGTTCCAATCGACGACAAACTTCCCGAAGAAAGTCTTATGTTGGTGAGTGTCTTGAGAAAAGGGATACAGGCCGCGAAGAGTCTTGAGAATGCAAGTGGTTTGGAAGACGGCAAGCTGCCTTGGTACGCGGACTTGGTTAACTACTTAGCTTGCAGAAAAGAGCCGCCGAGGTTAGAAGGATACAAGAGGAAGAAGTTCTTGCATGATGTCACTCGGTTCTATTAGGATGAACTGTTCCTCTACAAGTTGTGCTCAGATAGTCTCTACCGACAGTGTGTCCCGGAAGAAGAGGTTAATGGGATTTTGTTTCATTGTCACGGTTCGTCTTATGGCGGTCACTTCGCTTCATTCAAGACGGCGACAAAGGTTCTGCAATCCGGTTTTTGGTGGCCGAGTCTATTCAAGGATGCACATGCCTTTGTTTCCACTTGTGACGCTTGCCAAAGAAAGGGGAATATTGGTAGAAGAGATGAGATGCCTCAAAACCTGATCCTCGAAGTGGAAATTTTTTGTATGTGTGGGGCATAGATTTCATGGGACCGTTCCCCTCTTCATATGGGAACCAATATATTTTGGTGGCGGTTGACTATGTATCTAAATTGGTCGAGGCGATTGCTAGCCCGACGAATGATGCAAAGGTGGTACTCAAGTTGTTCAAGATAATAATCTTCCCGCGGTTTGGTGTCCCAAGGGTTGTGATAAGTGATGGAGGGAGCCATTTCATAAACAAGGTGTTTGAGAGCTTGCTTAAAAAGCATGGAGTCAAACACAAGGTGGCCACACCTTATCACCCCCAAACGAGTGGGCAAGTAGAGGTTTCTAACCGGCAAATCAAAGCGATTCTAGAGAAGACCGTTGGGAGCTCAAGAAAGGATTGGTCCATGAAACTTGATGACGCATTGTGGGCCTATCGAACCGCTTACAAGACACCCATTGGGACAACACCCTTCAATCTTCTTTATGGGAAATCTTGTCACTTGCCGGTTGAGTTGGAGTACAAAGCCTTATGGGCGGTTAAACTTCTCAATTTTGATCTCAAAACCGCGCAAGAAAGATGTTCGATTCAGCTCCAAGAGCTCGATGAAATTAGGCTAGAGGCCTATGAAAGTTCGAATATTTACAAAGAGCGGACCAAGGCGTTTCACGACAAAAACCTTGTGCGGAAAGATTTTAGAACCGAAGACCAAGTGCTACTGTTCAACTCCCGGTTGAAGCTGTTTCCCGGGAAACTCAAGTCTAGGTGGTCCGGTCCGTTTAGAATCAAGGAGGTAAGGCCATATGGGGCCATCGTTCTCGTGAACAAGCACAGGGAAGAATTCGTTGCAAATGGGCAAAGGCTCAAGCCATATCTCGCCAATGACTTCATTGGAGAAGGGACCTCATTCCCTCTCAATGATGCTCCTCCTTCCGCCTAAGCGGGTAACCAACGTCAAACTTAGCGACGTTAAACAAAGTGCTCTTGGTAGACACCCCAAGCTTATCCATTGTATATACTTTTCGTTTTATGTTTTTCTATCTTTTCTATGTCTTTTTGATGTTTTGTTTAAGTGTTGATAGGATCTTGACAGGCTGCGAAGTCTTGGATCGACGGTGTTGACGAGCGCAAAGGATTAGGCAGCGAAAACAGGAAATCCGGAGGACCATACCGCTCCATCCTGGGTCGGTACGGTGGATCGGTACTGGGCCAGAGGATTGTACCGACCGAATGCACCGAGCAGGAACGGATCGGCATAAATCGAAGAGAAAGGATATGTTAAAGTATGCTGACCGATCCCCAGCCGGTACTAATCAAGCGGTACAACGAAAACTTTTGTGCCGCCCAGTTAGTACCGCACCAGGATGGACCGGTACGGAGAGAAATACTTGCCGAGCAACTTCTAGCCGAGATACCTCCAACCGGGAACGGTTTTAGCCGAGGGAATGCACCGGAGATAGTTTTTAGCCGGCTAGAAGGAGAGGGAGACACACCAAAGGCGTACAGGGGAAGTTTTGTGTCGGATGGTTAGTATCGACCGAGAACCGAACAGTGCAAGGTATAAAATCTCCCCCGAGGAAACTCTAGCCGACACAACCTTCACTCAAGAACGAGTTTTTAGCCGAGAGAAATTTTCTCCGCGGATGATTTTCTGCCGAGGAATCAGTGCCGGTCGGTTTGTACCAATCCAGAATGGAACGGTACGAGAAAGAAATGTTCATGCCGCACAGTTTGTACCGGTCCATAGCCGAGCGGTGTGGAGGAAAAGACGAGTACCGCCCAACCTGTGCCGAACGAAGACCAAACGGTGGGAAGAAAACGGTTTGTACCGTTCGATTTGTGCTGAGCCAAAACGGATTGGTATGAAAAAGTCAATGCGGGTCAACAATTTTCATGTGCATTTTTATCCAACCCAGGCCCGTCTGACCCAACCCGACGCGATAAAACCCTTCTTCTCCGGCTAAGTCCATCGCGTCTCCTTCTCTTTTTCTCTCCCGATTTTTCTCTTGTTTTCCCCATAACTTTCGCTCTAGTTACTCAAATTGGGCGATTCAAAGTGCTGAGAACTCGATTTTTCCTTCTCTTTTTGGATTCAGCATTGTTTTTATCACTTGACCACTCATCCCCAAGGTATTTCACCGAAAATTTCATGAATGTGTTCTTGAGTTGAAACTCCATGGGTGTATTTGTGTGATGCATTTAGCTCGATTTTAACCTTGGGGTTTGCTAGAGATGATTGAATTGCTATTTTCTTTGAGTTGGGATGTGATTTTGATGGAGAATTTGCAAAATTTGTGTTCTTGACTCTTGGTGGAGATTTGATGAAAATGAGCAAAAATTTGATGAAAAAAAAATTCTTGAGATTTTAGGAGTTTAATCTATGGGCTCGAGTCTAATGGATTATTTTGTTGGATTAAACCACTTCTTTCTCATGAAATTTGCCTCAACTTTGTTGCTCATCATCGATTTTGATCTACGCTTTTGTGAAACTCATGATTTCTTCGAGACATTGTAGGAACGATTGGACGAACGAGGGCTGCCACAAAGCAAGAAGAAGCTCAAGCTCAAACCGAAGGCAATGCAATAGTTGTCGCATCAAGTTCTCGAGCCAAGAAACCCGTTGATGCGACAAGCGCTAAAGCTAAAGGCAAGCAAATAGCCATTGTCGAAAAACCCACAGACAAGAAGAAGGGCAAAAGTGCGGGTAAAGACAAAGGCAAGGCTGTTGCTATTCCGGATCCTCCAACCACGGAAAAATGATTCGAAAGGCTTATTGACATGGATTTTGAGCAAGGACGTTTCGCGGATGTTATTGTGCTAGAGAAGATAGGGATTCTCGAAGACGTGGCAACAATCTTCGATACCATGGGTCTTGGACGGTTTTTACACATGAAGGAGCAAGCCCATCACGTGCTTACATGCCAATTCCTCTCTTCTCTCAAGGTAGCCTTCTACGACGAGCATCACAAGAAGGCAAATGCCCAAACCGGGTTTGGAGAGATTGGGTTCGTGGTGAATGGCAAAGACTATCGAATGACCTTCCATGAGATTGCCAAATATTCGGGTTCCGTGAAGAGGGAACAAGTGGGAGCCCGTACTTTCATTACCCCAAGAACGAGCTCAAGCGGGTATGGGAAACCATTGGTTATGGAGACTATCACCCGGGTGGAAACAAAACCACTCACATCCGTAACCCGGCGATTCGATATGTACATAAGGTGCTGGCCCATATGTTCTTTGCCAAGGTGGAATTCGGTACGGTTACACTTGACGAACTCGAGTTGATGGCTCTCGGGCTAAGACCCCTTCTCCCGGTTTTCCCCAACGGGACGGTTTTCAGAGGAAGCGAGAGGACCCTGTCTCTTGCGACTCTCTTGGTGAGACGTTTCTTTTGCTACAAAGCGTGGGCATACGAGACCAAGAACAAGAAATCTGCAATAAGCATTGGTTGGCTTGTGACGCCCATTCTAAAAGCCAAGGGGGTTAAATTGTCGCATACGAAGGCGGAGTGGAATTTGATGGATGAGGCGTATCTCATACGCACGAGGTTCCTCAAAGGAAGGATCGGACCATTGCTCGCTTACAACGTCAAACTCGGTAGAGATGAATCGGTGCAAGTTTTGCTACCCAATGCGGATCTCACTTGCCTTCAAAACCAGCGGAACATCACGTTCTACCCCACCAAGGACCATCTCTACAATCCGGCCATGGATCCACCTATCGGCCTACCTCGCAAGGAAAAGGCCGAGAAGAGTAAGACTTCGAGGGCAAGTGCGACCGAAGAACCCTCCAAATCTGATGAAGATGCCGCTAGCCCACCACTTCGTATGCCCACCTACGGGAGTGAGCGATACCATTTTGAGCCGTTCGATGGAGCGATGGGCGATCCCGCCACTAGACACGCACACCATCAAACGAGACTCCTCCAAAGGTGGTGTAAGTGGCAAGACCGATCAATAAGAAAGATGGCGAAGACAATCAAGAGTTTGAAGGAGACGATCAAGGAGCTTAAGGCAAAAAGCTCTTGCGAAACGGCTAGCGATGGGCACGGAGAGACACGAGCCACAAACCGCTATGAGATTGGCGAAGGCTCGCATGGCGGAGACATGATGGATCACGAGGAAGCATGCCGCTCCTTGGCTCGTAGAGAGAAAGCGGAAAAACGAAAGGCCATGAGATCTCCATCACCGTGCTCTAGCAACCCCTCCTTCTCAATGGGGTCTTCCTCCTCATCTCAAGGTTACTAGGTAAGACTCCAACACCCTTGTACATAATTTTTCTTTTCTTGCGTCTTGCATTGTATAGTTATTTTTGTCTCTTGTTTTTGGTTCTTCCTTCGAATTTATTTCACACCGGGACGGTGTGATTTAAGTTTGGGGGAGGGACCGGCATCTAATCATGTTTATTTTGATCTTATTTTTCTATTTTTCATTTTGAGTCTCATAGATTCATGCATTCATCTAAGGCATAGAAAAACCAAAAAAATCGAAAAATTTGAAAATTTTAAAACACAGAAAGAAGTCATTTAGTTTGCATTTCACGAATAGGATCGAGTCTAGTGACATATAGGTTGCATTATGCATAGGGAGCAATGATGATTTTTCCTTGTAGAGTTTCATCTTAAGAGCTCGGTCCAATGTCCTCGTTGCAAGTTGTTTGATGCTTTGATCTCGTGTTTGAAATAAAGGACGAACCATGTTTTGATCTCGTGTCTCATTACTTAGGTCTTAGCTGAAGCAAGTGTGAATCAAATCCAATCCTACCTAAGTGATAACCTCAATTTTGACGCATTAATTATCATGGTTGTGCATGTCAATGTAGATTCATGGATACCGATACACGTATTCGAGCTATCTTCCTCCTTTTTACCACTCTTGTTAGCTCGAATAGCCGGTTGCCCCTTTTGGAACGGTTAACCATTCCCATAACCCAACCGTCCTTTAAACCCAAAAACCATTTGTGAGTGACGTGAGGCCTTTTCCGAATCAACTAGGCAAAAAGTGTTGAGTTTAGAACGACAAGGAGAAGCTTCCATGTAGAACTAGTCCAAACTCAAAGGGCTAGACATAGGTTAGGACTAGATAGGACCGGAGTTTGGGGAAAAAGAAAAGTAAGAGAAAGTAGAAATGGGAAGAGATTTGGAAAACAAATAGGGGATAAACAAAAGTTGAGATGGTTGGCAAGAAAAATGTTGAAAAAACTCTAAGTATCAAAAGAAAATAGTCTCTAGTTTTAAAAAGAAAAGGGAAAGAGCCGAAAATGGCTAAAGTACAAGAAAGCGAGAAAAGAGAGACTAGGGAAAGTGAAAGAAGAGCTAACTGAATGAAAATGTTGTAAGCCAAACCATTTGGAGAAAAAAAAAAAAAGAAACCCCCCCCTAAGTGCTTAAGTGAAGAGAAGAAGTGAGACCGAGTGAGTAATGAAGGCTAGTAGCCTTGTGGAAAATGGTAGCTTAGGAAGGATCATCATTGGGGCTTAGAGATTAGGAGTTAAGATCGATATGAGGCATTGGGTAGATGGAAGTCATCCTTGTATGCATCTATTGGGCTTTACTCTTAGCATTTTGCATTAGTTGATTTCTTTTTGAGAGATCCCTTGGCATTGAAGTAACCCCATTCATTTGAGATCACTTTTATCTCAAGACCTTTTACCATGGCCAAATGAATTCACTTGACTTGCACAAGCATGAATATCAAAGGATTGGACGAGAGGAAGGCATGTGTAGGTTGAGACTCGAGCTTGATTCATGTGTAGGTCAAAGGTTTTACTTCTTTTGCATATGTCTCATAGCATTTTCTCGGTGTTTTAGTCTTGATTAGGGTTTAAGGTGTTTTGCATTAGGTCCTAGTGAGTCTTGCATGTTTTGGAGTGATTTCTAGGGATTTGGAGACATCTTGGAGGTGATTGGAGACTTTGGAATCAAGCTTGATCGGATTTGAAGCAAGAGGACCCATGTTTTGTTTCGTATTATGAAAACAGCCCGTAACCGAGACCCATGTTTTGTTTTGTATTATGAAAACAGCCCGTAAGAGGGCGTAAAACTCAAAATTTTGGCATCGTAAACCGCACCCATGGTCTTAATACCATCGGGCACGCCGGAGAGCACTCTCGGGGCTTTTCGAAAAGGTTTATATGCAGGCGTGGTTCCACACGGTCTAAGATTGGCGTCGTTTCGAAGATACTACGTTTTTCGAATGAAAGAAGAAAGAAAAAAATAAATCAAGAGCCCAAAAGAGGGGTGCAACACGAGGAATTCCCAGGAGGTCACCCATCCTAGTACTACTCTCGCCCAAGCACGCTTAACTGCGGAGTTCTTATGGGATTCAGTGCGTTAGTGCTGGTATGATCGCACCCGTTAGTACATGTATCGCAATAGCATATATCCTTTTGCGATCACTCCTGAAATGAAATCTTTCGGCGTGGGTCCCACTTAATACATGCGTTTTCCCGTCCAGCTGCGACGTGCATTCATGCGGAGACAAAACCACTTCTGACGAGACGTAACCTGGACCCATGTTTTGTTCCGTATTAGGAAAATTACCCGTAAGAGGGCCTAAAACTCAAAATTTTGGCATCGTAAACCGCACCCATGGTCTTAAGACCATAGGACATGCTAGAGAGCACTCTCGGGGCTTTTCGAAAAGGTTCAGACAGAGGCGTGGTTCCACACAGTCTAACATTGGCGTCGTTCCGAAGATGCGACGTTTTTTGAATGAAAGAAGAAAAAAAAAATCAAGAGGAAAAAAAAAGGGGTGCAACACGAGGACTTCGCGGGAGGACACCCATCCTAGTACTATTCTCGCCCAAGCACACTTAACCGCGGAGTTCTGATGGGATCTAGTGCATTAGTGCTGGTATGATCGCACCCGTTAGTACATGTATCGCAATAGCATATATCCTTTTGCGATCACTCATAAAATGAAATCTTTCGGCGTGGGCCCCACTTGATACATGCGTTTTCCCGTCCAGCTGCGACAGGCATTCATCCGGAGACAAAACCACGTCTGACGATACGTAACCGGGACCCGTGTTTTGTTCCGTATTAGGAAATTGGCCCGTAAGAGGGTCTAAAACTCAAAATTTTGGCATCATAAACCGCACCCATGGTCGTATGACCATAGGGCACGAAAGAGAGCACTCTCGCGGCTTTTCATAAAGGTTCAGACAGAGGCGTGGTTCCACACGGTCTAACATTGGCGTCGTTCCGAAGATGCGACGTTTTTTGAATGAAAGAAGAAACAAAAATATCAAAATGAAAAAAGGAGGGGTACAACACGAGGACTTCCCGGGAGGTCACCCATCCTAATACTACTCTCGCCCAAACACGCTTAACTGCGGAGTTCTGATGGGATTCGGTGCATTAGTGCTAGTATGATCGCACCCGTTAGTACATGTATCGCAATAGTATATATCCTTTTGGGTTCACTCCTGAAAAAATGAAATCTTTCGGCGTGGGCCCCACTTGATACATGCGTTTTCCCGTCCAGCTGCGACGGGCATTCATGCGGAGACAAAACCACGTCCGAGGAGACGTAATCGGGACCCATGTTTTGTTCCGTATTAGGAAAACGGCTCGTAAGAGGGTCTAAAACTCAAAATTTTGGCATCGTATACTGCACCCATGGTCTTATGACCAGCAGGCACATCGGAGAGCACTCACGGGGCCTTTTGAAAAGGTTCAGATGGAGGCGTGGTTCCACACGGTTTAAGATTGGCGTTGTTCTGAAGATGCGTTGTTTTTTTAATGAAAGAAGAAAAAATAAATATCAAGAGGAAAAAAAGAGGGGTGCAACACGAGGACTTCCCGGGAGGTCACCCATCCTAGTACTACTCTCGCCCAAACACGCTTAACTGCGGAGTTTTGATGGGATCTGGTGCATTAGTGCTGGTATGATCGCACCCATTAGTACATGTATCGCAATATCATATATCCTTTTGCGATCACTCATAAAATGAAATCTTTTGGCGTTAGCCCCACATGATACATGCGTTTTCCCATCCAGCTGTGACAGGCATTCATACGGAGACAAAACAACGTCTGACGAGACGTAATCGGGACCCATGTTTTGTTTCGTATTAGGAAAACGGCTCGTAAGAGGGTCTAAAACTCAAAATTTTGGCATCGTATACTGCACCCATGGTCTTATGACCAGCAGGCACGTCGGAGAGCACTCACGGGCCCTTTTAAAAAGGTTCAGATGGAGGCGTGGTTCCACACGGTTTAAGATTGGAGTTGTTCCGAAGATCCGATATTTTTTTAATGAAAGAAGAAAAAAAAAATATCAAGAGGAAAAAAAGAGGGGTGCAACACGAGGACTTCCCGGGAGGTCACCCATCCTAGTACTACTCTCGCCCAAACACGCTTAACTGCGGAGTTCTGATGGGATCTGGTGCATTAGTGCTGGTATGATCGCACCCATTAGTACATGTATCGCAATAGCATATATCCTTTTGCGATCACTCATGAAATGAAATCTTTTGGCGTTAGCCCCACTTGATACATGCGTTTTCCCATCCAGCTGCGATGGGCATTCATGCGGAGACAAAACCTCGTCTGACGAGACGTAATCGGGACCCATATTTTGTTTCGTATTAGGAAAACGGTTCGTAAGAGGGTCTAAAACTCAAAATTTTGGCATCGTATACTGCACCCATGGTCTTATGACCAGCAGGCACGTCGGAGAGCACTCATGGGGCCTTTTGAAAAGGTTCAGATGGAGGCGTGGTTCCACACGGTTTAAGATTGGCGTTGTTCCGAAGATGCGATGTTTTTTTAATGAAAGAAGAAAAAAAAAATATCAAGAGGGAAAAAAGAGGGGTGCAACATGAGGACTTCCCGGAAGAACACCCATCCTAGTACTACTCTCGCCCAAGCACGCTTAACTGCGTCGTTTTGATGGGATCCGGTGCATTAGTGCTAGTATGATCACACCTTTTAATTCATGTATCGCAATAGCATATATCCTTTTGCGATCACTCATGAAATGAAATCTTTCCGCGTGGGTCCCACTTATTACATGCGTTTTCCCGTTCAGCTGCGACGGGCATTCACACGGAGACAAAACCACGTCCGACGAGACGTAACCGGGACCCATGTTTTGTTCCGTATTAGGAAAACAGCCCGTAAAAGGATTTAAAACTCAAAAGTTTGGCATCGTAAACCGCACCCATGGTCTTTTGACCATCGGGCACGTTAGAGAGCACTCTCGGGGGTTTTCGAAAAGGTCATATGGAGGCGTGGTTTCACACGGTCTAAGATTGGCGTCGTTCCGAAGATGAGACGTTTTTCGAATAAAAGAAGATAACAAAAAAATCAAGAGGAAAAAAAGAGGGGTGCAACACGAGGACTTCCCAGGAGGTCACCCATCCTAGTATTACTCTTTTCCAAGCAAGCTTAACTGCGGAGTTCTGATGGGATCAGGTGCATTAGTGCTGGTATGATCACACCCGTTAGTACATGTATCGGAATAGCATATATCCTTTTGCGAACACTCATGAAATGATATCTTCGGTCGTGGGCCCCACTTGATACATGCGTTTTCCCGTCCAACTGCGATGGGCATTCATGCGGAGACAAAACCACGTCCGACGAGACGTAACCAGGACCCATGTTTTGTTCCGTATTAGGAAAACATCCCGTAAGAGGATCTAAAACTCAAAATTTTGGCATCGTAAACCGCACCCATGGTCTTTTGACCACTGGGCACGCTAGAGAGCACTCTCGGGGCTTTTCGAAAAGGTTCAGATGGAGGCGTGGTTCCACATGGTCTAAGATTGGCGTCGTTACGAAGATGCGACGTTTTTCGAATAAAAGAAGAAGAAAAAAAATCAAGAGGAAAAAAAGAGGGGTGCAACACAAGGACTTCCCGTAAGGTCACCCAACCTAGTACTAATCTCGCCCAAGTAAGGTTCACTGCGGAGTTCTGATGGGATCTGGTGCATTAGTGTTGGTATGATCGCACCCATTAGTACATGTATTGCAATTGCATATATCCTTTTGCGATCACTCATGAAATGAAATCTTTCGGCGTGGGCACCGCTTGATACATCCGTTTTCCCGTCCAGCTTTGATAGGCATCCATGCGGATACAAAACCACGTTCGGTGAGACGTAACTGGGACTAATGTTTTGTTCCGTAGTAGGAAAACAGCTCGTAAGAGGTTCTAAAACTCAAAATTTTGGCATCGTAAACCGCACCCATGGTCTTGTGACCATCAGGCACGTTAGAGAGCACTTTAGGGGGTTTTCGAAAAGGTTCAGATGGAGGCGTGGTTCCACACGGTCTAAGATTGGCATCGTTCCGAAGATGCGACGTTTTTCGAATGAAAGAAGAAAAAAAATCAAGAGGAAAAAAAGAGGGGTTCAACACGAGGACTTCGCGGGAGGTCACCCATCCTAGAATTACTCTTTTCCAACCAAGCTTAACTGCGGAGTTCCGATGGGATCTGGTGCATTAGTGCTGGTATGATCACACCCGTTAGTACATGTATTGAAATAGCATATATTCATTTGCGATCACTCATGAAATGATATCTTTGGGCGTGGGTCCCACTTGATACATGCGTTTTCCCGTCCAACTGCGACGGACATTCACGCAGAGACAAAACCACGTCTGGCGAAACGTAACCAGGACCCATGTTTTGTTCTAAAACTCAAAATTTTGGCATCGTAAACCGCAGCCATGGTCTTTTGACCATAGGACACGAAAGAGAGCACTCTCGGGGCTTTTCGAAAAGGTTCAGACAGAGGCATGGTTCCACACGGTCTAACATTGACGTCGTTCCGAAGATGCGACGTTTTTTGAATGAAAGAAGAAAAAAAAATATATCGAGAGGAAAAAAAGAGGGGTGCAACACGAGGACTTCGCAGGAGGACACCCATCCTAGTACTACTCTCGCCCAAGGACGCTTAACTGCAGAGTTCTGATGGGATCCGTTGCATTAGTGCAAGTATGATCGCACTCGTTAGTACATGTATCGCAATAGCATATAACCTTTTGCGATTACTCAAGAAATGAAATCTTTCGGCGTGGGCCCCACTTATTACATGCGTTTTCCTGTCCATCTACAACGGGCATTCATGCAGAGACAAAAACACGTGCGACGAGACGTAATCGGGACCCATGTTTTGTTCCGTATTTGGAAAATGGCCCGTAAGAGGGTGTAAAACTCAAAATTTTGGCATCGTAAACCGCACCCATGGTCTTAAGACTATCGGGCAGGCCGGAGAGCACTCTCGGGGCTTTTCGAAAAGGTTCAGAAGGAGGCGTGGTTCCCACGGTCTAACATTGGCGTCGTTGCGTAGATGCGACGCTTTTCGAATGAAAGACAAAAAAAAAAATCAAGAGGTAAAGAAGAGGGGCCTAACACGAGGACTTCCGGGGAGGTCACACAACCTAGTACTACTCTCGCCCAAGCACGCTTAACCGCAGAGTTCTGATGGGATCCGGTGCATTAGTGCTAGTGTGATCGCACCCGTTAGTACATATATTGCAATAGCATATATCCTTTTGCGATCACTCATGAAATGATATCTTTGGTTGTGGGCCCCACTTGATATATGAGTTTTCCCATCCAGCTGCGACGGGCATTCATGCGGAGACAAAACCACGTCTGACGAGACGTAATCGGGACCCATGTTTTGTTTCGTATTAGGAAAACAGCTCGTAAGAGGGTCTAAAACTCAAAATTTTGGCATCGTATACCGCACCCATGGTCTTATGACAAGCAGGCACGTCGGAGAGCACTCACGGGCCCTTTTGAAAAGGTTCAGATGAAGGCGTGGTTCCACACGGTTTAAGATTGGTGTTGTTCCGAAGATGCGATGTTTTTTTAATGAAAGAAGAAAAAAAAAATATCAAGAGGAAAAAAAGAGGGGTGCAACACGAGGATTTCCCGAGAGGTCACCCATCCTAGTACTACTCTCGCCCAAACACGCTTAACTGTGGAGTTCTTATGGTATTTGGTGCATTAGTGCTGGTATGTTCGCACCCATTAGTACATGTATCGCAATAGCATATATCCTTTTGCGATCACTCATGAAATGAAATCTTTTGGCGTTAGCCCCACTTGATACATGCGTTTTCCCATCCAGCTGTGACGGGCATGCATACGGAGACAAAACCACGTCTGACGAGACGTAATCGGGACCCATGTTTTGTTTCGTATTAGGAAACGGCTCGTAAGAGGGTCTAAAACTCAAAATTTTGGCATCGTATACTGCACCCATGGTCTTATGACCAGCAGGCACGTCGGATAGCACTCACGGGCCCTTTTGAAAAGGTTCAGATGGAGGCGTGGTTCCACACGGTTTAAGATTGGAATTGTTCCGAAGATGCGATGTTTTTTTAATGAAAGAAGAAAAAAAAAATATCAAGAGGAAAAAAAGAGGGGTGCAACACGAGAACTTCCCGGGAGGTCACCCATCCTAGTACTACTGTCGCCCAAACACGCTTAACTGCGGAGTTCTGATGGGATCTGGTGCATTAGTGCTGGTATGATCGCACTCATTAGTACATGTATCGCAATAGCATATATCCTTTTGCGATCACTCATGAAATGAAATCTTTTGGCGTTAGCCCCACTTGATACATGCGTTTTCCCATCCAGCTGCGACGGGCATTCATGCAAAGACAAAACCACCTCTGACGAGACGTAATCGGGACCCATGTTTTGTTTCGTATTAGGAAAACGGCTCGTAAGAGGGTCTAAAACTCAAAATTTTGGCATCGTATACTGCACCCATGGTCTTATAACCAGCAGGCACGTCGGAGAGCACTCACGGGCCCTTTTAAAAAGGTTCAGATGGAGGCGTGGTTCCACACGGTTTAAGATTGGAGTTGTTCCGAAGATCCGATATTTTTTTAATGAAAGAAGAAAAAAAAAATATCAAGAGGAAAAAAAGAGGGGTGCAACACGAGGACTTCCCGGGAGGTCACCCATCCTAGNCGTTTTGATGGGATCCGGTGCATTAGTGCTAGTATGATCACACCTTTTAATTCATGTATCGCAATAGCATATATCCTTTTGCGATCACTCATGAAATGAAATCTTTCCGCGTGGGTCCCACTTATTACATGCGTTTTCCCGTTCGGCTGCGACGGGCATTCACGCGGAGACAAAACCACGTCCGACGAGACGTAACCGGGACCCATGTTTTGTTCCGTATTAGGAAAACAGCCCGTAAAAGGATTTAAAACTCAAAATTTTGGCATCGTAAACCGCACCCATGGTCTTTTGACCATCGGGCACGTTAGAGAGCACTCTCGGGGGTTTTCGAAAAGGTCATATGGAGGCGTGGTTTCACACGGTCTAAGATTGGCGTCGTTCCGAAGATGAGACGTTTTTCGAATAAAAGAAGATAACAAAAAAATCAAGAGGAAAAAAAGAGGGGTGCAACACGAGGACTTCCCAGGAGGTCACCCATCCTAGTATTACTCTTTTCCAAGCAAGCTTAACTGCGGAGTTCTGATGGGATCAGGTGCATTAGTGCTGGTATGATCACACCCGTTAGTACATGTATCGAAATAGCATATATCCTTTTACGGACACTCATGAAATGATATCTTTGGTCGTGGGCCCCACTTGATACATGCGTTTTCCCGTCCAACTGCGATGGCCATTCATGCGGAGACAAAACCACGTCCGACGAGGCATAACCAGGACCCATGTTTTGTTCCGTATTAGGAAAACATCCCGTAAGAGGATCTAAAACTCAAAATTTTGGCATCATAAATCGTACCCATGGTCTTTTGACCACTGGGCACGCTAGAGAGCACTCTCGGGGCTTTTCGAAAAGGTGCATATGGAGGCGTGGTTCCACACGGTCTAAGATTGGCGTCGTTACGAAGATGCGACGTTTTTCGAATAAAAGAAGAAAAAAAAAATCAAGAGGAAAAAAAGAAGGGTGCAACACAAGGACTTCCCGTAAGGTCACCCAACCTAGTACTAATCTCGCCCAAGTAAGCTTCACTGCGGAGTTCTGATGGGATATGGTGCATTAGTGTTGGTATGATCGCACCCATTAGTACATGTATTGCAATTGCATATATCCTTTTGCGATCACTCATGAAATGAAATCTTTCGGCGTGGGCACCACTTGATACATCCGTTTTCCCATCCAGCTTTGATAGGCATTCATGCGGTCACAAAACCACGTCCGACGAGACGTAACTGGGACTAATGTTTTGTTCCGTATTAGGAAAATAGCTCGTAAGAGGTTCTAACACTCAAAATTTTGGCATCGTAAACCGCACCCATGGTCTTGTGACCATCAGGCACGTTAGAGAGCACTCTAGGGGCTTTTCGAAAAGGTTCAGATGGAGGCGTGGTTCCACACGGTCTAAGATTGGCGTCGTTCCGAAGATGCGACGTTTTTCGAATAAAAGAAGAAAAAAAAAATTCAAGCGGAAAAAAAGAGGGATGCAACACAAGGACTTCCCGAGAGGTCACCCAACCTAGTACTAATCTCGCCCAAGCACGCTTCACTGCGGAGTTCTGATGGGATCAGTTGCATTAGTGCTGGTCTGATCGCACATGTTAGTACATGTATTGCAATTGCATATATCCTTTTGCGATCACTCATGAAATGAAATCTTTCGGCGTGGGCACCACTTGATACATGCGTTTTCCCGTCCAGCTGTGACGGGCATTCATGCGGAGACAAAACCACGTCTGACAAGACGTAACCGGGACCAATGTTTTGTTCCGTATTAGGAAAACAACTCGTAAGAGGTTCTAAAACTCAAAAATTTGGCATCGTAAACCGCACTCATGGTCTTGTGACCATCAGGCACGCCGGAGAGCACTCTCGGGGCTTTTCGAAATGGTTCTGACGGAGGCGTGGTTCAACACGGTCTAAGATTGGCGTCGTTACGAAGATGCGACGTTTCTCGAATGAAAGAAGAAAAAAAAAACAAGAGGAAAAAAAGAGGGATTCAACACGAGGACTTCGCGGGAGGTCACCCATCCTAGTTTTACTCTTTTCCAAGCAAGCTTAACTGCGGAGTTCCGATGGGATCTTGTGCATTAGTGCTGGTATGATCACACCCGTTAGTACATGTATAGAAATCGCATATATTCATTTGCGATCACTCATGAAATGATATCTTTGGGCGTGGGTCCCACTGGATACATGCGTTTTCCCGTCCAACTGCGACGGTCATTCATGCGGAGACAAAACCACGTCTGACGAAACGTAACCGGGACCCATGTTTTGTTCCGTATTAGGAAAACGGCCCGTAAGAGGGTCTAAAACTCAAAATTTTGGCATCGTAAACCGCAGCCATGGTCTTTTGACCATAGGACACGAAAGAGAGCACTCTCGGGGCTTTTCGAAAATGTTCAGACATAGGCGTGGTTCCACACGGTCTAACATTGGCGTCGTTCCGAAGATACGACGTTTTTTGAATGAAAGAAGAAAAAAAAATATATCGAGAGGAAAAAAAGAGGTGTGCAACACGAGGACTTCGCGGGAGAAGACCCATCCTAGTACTACTCTTGCCCAAGCACGCTTAACTGCAGAGTTCTGATGGGATCCGGTGCATTAGTGCAAGTATGATCGCACTCGTTAGTACATGTATCGCAATAGCATATATCCTTTTGCGATCACTCATGGAATGAAATCTTTCGGCGTGGGCCCCACTTATTACATGCGTTTTCCCGTCCAGCTGCGACGGCATTCATGCCGAGACAAAACCACGTCCGACGAGACGTAATTGGGACCCATGTTTTGTTCCGTATTAGGAAATCGGCCCATAAGAGTGTCTAAAACTCAAACTTTCGGCATCGTAAACAGCACCCATGTTCTCAAAACCACGTCCGACGAGATGTAACCGGGACCCATGTTTTGTTTTATATTAGGAAAACAGCCCGTAAGAGGGCGTAAAACTCAAAATTTTGGCATCGTAAACCGCACCCATGGTCTAAGACCATCGAGCACGCCGGAGAGCACTCTCGGGGCTTTTCGAAAAGGTTTATATGGAGGCGTGGTTTCACACGGTCTAAGATTGGCGTCATTCCGAAGATGGGACGTTTTTCGAATAAATGAAGAAAAACAAAAAATCAAGAGGAAAAAAAGAGGGGTGCAACACAAGGACTTCCCGGGAGGACACCCATTCTAGTACTACTTTCGCCCAAGCACACTTAACTGCGGAGTTCTGATGGGATCCGGTGCATTAGTGCTAGTATGATCGCACCCGTTAGTACATGTATCGCAATAGCATATATCCTTTTGCGATCACTCATAAAATGAAATCTTTCGGCGTGGGCACCACTTATTACTGATACATGACTTTTGCAAGTCCTTGAGTCAATCAAGCAGTATACCATGTAGTATATGAGGTATATAATCCAAATGGGCGAGATTTCAAGGCAATAAGAATGCAAGGTACTTCTTAAGTTAAGCTAAACGAGAGGGTTTGTGTTTTAGTTAATGAACTAAGCGAACTAAACAAGGTTATCAAATAACAAACTAAGCAAGGTGAAATTCAATAAACAAAAGTGAATTCAAGGATGAGGTAATCGAATTAGGTGAATCCATGGCTAATTCATGATGCTCAATACTCAAACAAAGCTAATCCCTAGGCAATGGTCATTAAATGTGACTAATCCTTTCTTAAGATACTAATCACTATGCTAATTACTAATCCAAGATCAAATTCTCATTTGTGAATTACTAATTAGCAAGCATTAAGTGTAAACATTCAAGACCAACCAAATAAACACCCTAGACAACTACTATATAGGCTACGAATGAATATCTCTTGACAAGTTCATCTAGGCATTTCATCGAACACTTTGTGGGTGTAAAATGTCCCTTTGATATAGGCAAGCTTTCTCAAGCAAATCTAGCATTAAGATTACTAATCAAGAAAGGAAATATGTAAATTTATCCTTAAGCATCATAAATCATCCAAGGAATCAACCTAAACCTAACACATCCCCAAATCCTAAAAGACTACTCACTAATCATGATGGACCCAACAAATCCTATGAAGAACATGTTAAATCCCATGATTATATGATTAAGAAATGAGATGTGAGAAGAAAAGATTAAGAAATAAACTTAGATTGCATAAATTAAAAGGAGAATCTCTCTTACGAAAATACTAAGAACACTCAAAAGGGAGGTTTTTAGCATAAAAAAGACATCCCCCATGAAATTAGGTTTAGAAAGTATTTATACTAAAAAGTGGGCGACCGGGCCGGAACAAACCGGGTATTGACCCGGTCGGATCTTGGGTCGTAGTTTCTATACCGGCCAAAACGGGTCCGGTATAGATGGCCGGTATGAGATGTTGTGGTCGAAGGTCGGATACCGGTCGGATTAGGGTCGGGATGGAAGGCCGGTAAAGCTCCTGGTCGGGTGAGGGTCGAGTACCGGTCATGCACACCGGGTGTGATTTCCCCGGCACGGGTGTGTCCTACATGCTGGTACCGGGCCGGTACGTGCATGGCATCGTTGGGCGGTACGTGCATCCTCGACGAAAGGTACCATGCCGGGCCGTTTGGATACGGTACGTGCACGCAGTAAATCTCCTGCCCGAGGTAACGTCCAGTACCGGACGTGAGTGGTGTCTCGTGCCGGGGCGGTACGAGTGTCCGCGGAGATGAAGAGCTTCTTGGTGCCGGGCCATTTATGGCCGGTACGTGCGTTCGGGAATCTTCCAGTCCGAGCCTTCATGCCGATGCCGGTTGGATTAAAGGCGGTGTGTGAGGCCGGTACGGTAAGAGCAAGGTCGAGTGTGAAGTCCTTTGGCGCCGGGTGAATCAGGAACGGTATGCACGGCCGGTACGAGTGTGCCTCGGCCAAAGTCACGATACCGGCCAAGTTAGGTCCGGTATTGGGAGGCCGGTATGTGCCGCGTGATCCATCATTGCTTCTAGCCGTTGCCTCAAGGTCCTGAGCCAAGTGTAAACTCCTCCAAAGTCTCCGAAAGCCTCCAAAGTACCTAAAAAGGACTCCAAAACATGCAAGACTCTCTAGGACCTAGTATGAGAACTTTAAACTCTAAATGAGACAAAACAAATAAGAAATGCTATGAAACCATATGCATATGAGATAAAACCTATACTAAATGAATGCATCAAAGGGACAAAAGTTGAGAATATCAACTCCCCCAAACTTACTCATTTGCTTGCCCTCAAGCAAACAAATAAGATCAAGTAGCGAGAGAGGTTTGAAAGTGGGAACTCAAATCCACAAGTAGCACGAAAGGAAATCACATTCAACGTTCAAGTTTGTAGTTCTAAAATGCACCAAGTGAGTCTACTCCAGAGGAGTTAGCCATTCCTATTTCATCATGCACCAAATCCAAACCCCAATCTACACAAGCAATCATATTCTCCAACCCCTTAACATTCATTAGTGGTGTAATCGTGAATCATGTTTATGCAAGATCAAATTGAATTCGTTTGGCTAAGGGTTCGGTTATGAGATGAAGATGATCTCATTATCATGCGTGGGTAATCAAGTACAAGGATCTCTCATGGAAAGAGCAAACTTTAGCAAAATACTAAAGGTAAAAGGCAACCTATGCATACAAGAGAGAATTCTCATCTACCCAAATGCCTAGAGAGTCTCTAACCTAAAGCCTTCTAACCCATTGTGCCCACATCCTAAGCTACCCTTTTCACACTAAGGCATTTTGCCTTCTCAAACCCAAACATGCTTCTAGTTCTTTCACTTCACCTTCTTCTCACGTGGGGATCAAATTCTTCTTCCTTGTTCTCATGGTTTGGTGCTTCTTTGTTGTGACTTACCTCTTCTTTCTTCATTTTTGTTCGCGCCTCTTTTGTTTCTTTGATGCTTTGGGCTTTTCGGCTTTCTTCCTTTTCTTTGGACTATTTGAGGCTAACTTATACTTAGAGCTATGCTTATTGATCTTTGCACCAACCAATCTATAGATCCGATCCCCTTTTCTTTTCCCTTTATTTTTCTTTTCCATTCCACAATACCATTCCGAACATTTCCGTTCACCAAATTTCCGAACCGTTCCCCCAAACTTAAACCAAGAAACGCCAACCCTAGCTAGCCTACTCCTAGATTAACTTTGTGATGGTGGAACTAAATCTACATGAGAATCCTTCCTTGTCGCCCTAAAGCTAACACTTTTTGCCAAGTTTGCTCGAAAGAAAGGCATCACCGATCACACACGAATATTGATGGCTAGAAAGAAGACTGAGGACAAGGTAGGGGAACCATTCCAATGATGGGATATGGCTACTTGGATAAACAAGAGTGGTGAAAGGGAAAAGATTATCCAAGTATGTATGAGGTGACCCACGAATTCATTCAAAAATGTATAAACACAATATTTACAAGTCAAGATTAGGGTTATCACTTAATTGGGGTTGGATGCAACTCAAGCATGCTTCAATCAAGGCAAGTATGATGATACATGAGATCTAAAAATGGTGCATCTTTACTTTCATACTCACTTAAATGCATCAAACAACTACGAACGTGGGCGTTGAATCAATTTCTTAAAGAGGGAAAGTTCATCATTGTTCCCATGCATATGCTATGAATCCAAAATATGCAAACTTAGACTGAATGTACAAATGCAAATGCAATCTAAATGACTTCTTTTTGTGTTTCAATTTTCAAATTTTTTTTTCTATGCCTTAGATGAATGCATGAGACTCAAAATAAGACACAATAAACGACATTAGATACCGGTCCCTCCCCCAAACTTAAATCACATTGTCCCGGTGTGAAATAAATCAAAAGAAGAGACCCAAAAATAAGAGAAATAAAATATAAAATGCAAGACTCAAACAAAGAAAACTATTTACAAAGTTTTAGAGTGGTACCTTAAAAGCTTTCGGATGGGGAAGAGGACCCCATCGAATATGACGGATTGCTAGAGCACGGAGAAGGCGTCTTCATTGCCTTCCTCTTGGACGTTTTCACCTTGTAAGAAGATGGAATGTACTCGTCGTCGTGAATCACCAACTCTCCACCATGTAGTTGAAGACGTTGGTCCAATGGTGTAGAACATTCTCCAATCTCCTCTTGCTCCACCGTGCTTGGCTCTCCTTGGCCGTGAGATGAGCTAGCTTCTCCTTTCTTCCCCTTGAGCTCTCTAACCGTGTCCCTCAAACCCTTGACCGCCTTCACCAACTTCCGGATTGTCTTATCTTGCCACTTGCACCAACGTTGAAGTAGCCTCGTTAGGTGGTGTGCATGTCTAGTGGCAACGTCCGGCATCCTCCCATCATAAGGGGCAAAGCAATACCTCTCACTTCCTTACTTGGGCCAAGTGGGATCCGAGTGTGCATCTTCTTCCTCATCCTCATGGCCTTTGGATGACTCAACATCCTCTCTTGGTACTTTCTTCGCCTTCTTCCTTGGAAAGCGAATCATCTCTAGTGGTGGGTCCGTGGCCGGGTTGTAGAAGTGATCATTGATGGGATAGAAATAGATGTCTTTCCTCCCTCGGAGTGTGGTGAGAGGAGTGTTAGGCAAAAGGACTTTCACCGTGTTGGTCTCTGTGAGTCTTAGGTTGTAGGCAAAAGTCTTGCCTATCTTGCCTTCGAAGAACTTGGTCCTTGAGAGATAGGCTTCATCCATAAGCTCCACGTTCTTAGTATCCTCCACCAACTTAATCCCTTTAGCCTTGAGGATTGAAGTTACCAAACCGCCTATGAAGATTTTAGGTTTCTTGCTCTTTGTAGTGAAAGACCAACTTTTGAAATCAAGTAAGTGGTTCACTAGAATGGCGGCTAGGCACGGGTGTGCATGCTCCCCAATGAAAAGCCGCTTGTCTCTAGGTGTGTCAAGAAACGGTGTCAAGCCTAAAGCAAGCAACTCCATATCTTCTTCTAAAACCGTTCCAAACTCCTTCTTGGCAAAGAACGTGTGAGCAAGGATCTTGTGGGCATAGCGAATGGCGGGGTGGCGGATGCACGTGCCTTTGATGGCGCCGGGATTATATTCTCCCATACCAATGACTCCCCACAAGTAAGCCATGTCGTTCTTCCCATAGAGAAACTTGAGGCCTCTCTTGGTTCCTTCTTCTTTGAACCCGAACACTTGACTTAGCTCATGGAATGTCATCTTGTATGCTTCTCTCCCCACCTTAAACTCAATGAAACCATGGCCATCTTCCTCATTGGCGTCTTTGTCACCTTGCTCGTGGAACATAGCTTCCAATGATGCAAGAAATTGGCAAGCTTGGTCTTTGTGAGAAGTGTTAGCCACGTCAAAGATTCCTCCAAAGCCCATGTTGGTGAAAATCGATCTCACATCCTCAAGGATTCCCATCTTCTCAAGTACGACCTTGTCCGGGAATTTTGTCTCCTCGAATTTCACCACCTTGAGTTTCTTGAGATACTCGCTATAGGTGGGGACTCTTGGCTTAGGCTTGGGGATTCTCTTCTTCTTTTCCACTTGCACCACGTCTTCCACATTCTCTCCTCCCTCATTAGCAAGCGCCGCCTTTCTCTTCTTCTCTAGGCCTTTAGTGCATGCCACTAGTGCTAACTCTCTCTTCTTGGTTGGTAGACTTGAAACTTGGGTTGGGTTGCTTGTTGTCTTCATGGTACCTACATTGTTAAAGAATGTATAAGTTCCAAGAAACCAAGATACAATTTTTGTCATTATCAAGCAAAGGCATTCATGAGACAAAGAGGATAGTGCTCATTTGGCAACAATCAATTTCCCATTAGCAAAATCGAATAGGCCAGTTAAATGCTCCAAGAGCTCATTCAAGTCTCCAAGGTTGCATCTTTTAAGCACAAGGCACCAAAAATCTATTTCTTGGTTCAAAAATCCAAAATCTCTCAAGTGCATCACAAATTGTCATAAGAACTACCTAGCCTAGCCATTTTGAACCTAATTCCAAGGTTTTGAGTCAAGTGAAAGCACTACCCAAACAAAACCATGAAATTTTCCACTTATGAGCTAGTTCTTGAGTTTTTCATGAAAAAATTGAGTAAAATACATTGGGGATGCAAGACCTAGATGGAAAACCGTGGGTAGATCCAGAAAGAGGATGGAAAATTCGGAATTTAGCCACTTGAATCACGATTTTTGGGTAAGAAATGAGAGAGTTATGAGCAAATGAAGATTGAGAGGTGGAGGAGTGGTCATGGCCGCGCAAGAGGAGGAAGTAGACTTACCTGGCCGGGTCGGGTCGTTTACCTGGGCGGAGGCACCGGGCGGTCCGTTGGGTAATAGATATGTGCCATGAACCGTTGGACAAAGGCAAGGACCGATGGACAATAGCACATGTCGGGCAAAACATGACTGGTATGCTCGTCCGGTGTGCGTGTACACATGTGTTGCTCAAGTCACGTACCGGGAAAAACATGTCCGACATGCATGCACGGTATCATCAACTTTCCACGCCGGGCAAATTACGACCGGTATTCTTGCCCGATAAACTTCCTGGTTTGGCAAAGTCCTTGGTACCGGGCCATTTGTAGCCGGCATGCACATCCGATGCGCATTGGTCCGTATTTTCATGCTCGTCTACGTCCGGCCGGTATGCATAGCCGGCATCAACTCTTTTCCATGGCGGGCCAGTTATGGGCGGTACATAGGACCGGTAAATCTCTTTTCGGCGCATTGCAATACCGGGCCATATCCATTCTTGCATCGGGCCGGTATGATCCTCCCTCGGCCAAATCCATCCGATGAGCGAGTGAAACGATTCTACACCGGGCCAGTGATGAACAGTACATAGGGCTGGTATTTCTCCTGTTTTATCAAGCATTTCTGTACCGGACACTCTCCACTCCGTGCACCGGGCCGGTATTGCTCCTACGGGTAGACTCATCCGACGCACAAGGGAAACAATCTCATGCCGGGCCAATTACAACCGGTATGCCAAGCCGGTATTCTTCCTGTTTTGGACACTCTTCCATGCCGGCTCCATATACCGGTTCCAACTTGGCCGGTGTGCATGTTTTCTCCACGTTTTGAACATCCCATTGCAAGACCTCACCACTTCGGCCACCAAGAATCCTATGAATACTTAACAAAAATATCAAAAAGTACTAGCAAAGATTGAAAAGGAGAAAAATAAACGTATATACAAGGATAAGCTTGGGGTGTCTCCCAAGAGCACTTTGTTTAACGTCACTAAGTTCGACGTTGGTTACCGCTTAGGCGGAAGGAGCATCATTGAGAGGAAGTGAGATGCTCTCCTCAACGATTTCATTGGCATGGTACGGTTTGAGTCTTTGCCCGTTTGCAACAAATTCTTCTTCGTTCTTGTTCACGAGAAGAATGGCTCCATAGGGTCTCACTTCTTTGATCTCGAAAGGACCCGACCACCTAGACCGTAGCTTCCCGGGAAATAGCTTCAACCGGGAGTTAAAGAGCAAGACTTGATCTCCGGCCTTGAAGTCCTTACGCACAATCTTCTTGTCATGAAAGGCCTTAGTATTTTCTTTGTAAATCTTGGAGCTCTCATAGGCTTCAAGCCTAATCTCATCGAGTTCTTGAAGTTGGATCAAACGCCTCTCTTGGGCTGACTTGAGATCGATAGGAGCTTCATGGCCCACATGGCCTTGTACTCGAGCTCGAGCGGTAGGTGGCATGACTTCCCGTAGAGAAGATTGAACGGTGTAGTTCCGATAGGTGTTTTGAACGCCGTCCGGTATGCCCACAATGCATCATCTAGCTTCTTGGCCTAATCCTTCCTTGAACTACCTACGGTTTTCTCTAGAATGGCCTTGATTTGGCGGTTTGAGACCTCCACTTGGCCGCTTGTTTGAGGGTGATATGGTGTGGCCACTTTATGCTTAACCCCGTGCTTCTTGAGTAGACCCTCGAAGACCTTGTTGATGAAGTGGCTACCTCCATCGCTAATCACGTCTCTTTGAACCCCAAACCTCGGAAAAATGATGGACTTGAAGAGCTTGAGCACCACCTTAGCATCATTGGTCGGACTAGCGATTGCTTCGACCCATTTAGACACATAGTCCACCGCTACCAACATATATTGGTTGCCATATGAAGAGGGGAACAGTCCCATGAAGGCAATGCCCCAAACGTCAAAAATTTCAACTTCAAGGATAGGATTTTGTGGCATCTCATCCCTTCTAGCAATATTCCCCTTTCGTTGGCAAGCGTCACAAGCGAAGACAAAAGCATGAGCGTCTTTAAACAAGCTAGGCCACCAAAAACCGGATTGGAGAACCTTTGTCGCCGTCTTGAATGAAGCAAAATGACCTCCATAGGCCGAGCCATGGCAATGGAACAAGATCCCATTCATTTCTTCTTCCGCCACACATCTTCGATATAAGCCATCCGAACACAACTTGTATAAGAATGGCTCATCCCAATAGTACCTCGTGATGTCATGAAAGAACTTCTTCTTCTTATAACCATCCAAGTTTGGCGGCTCCTTCCCACAAACCAAGTAGTTCACCAAATCCGCAAACCAAGGTAGCTTCTCCTCTTGCAATCCACTTGCACTCTCAAGACTCTTCACGGCCTCTATTCATTTCCTCAATACATTCACCAACATAAGACTTTCTTCGGGAAGTTTGTCGTCTATTGGAACAAGGTCTTCAATTCTCAACCTAGACAAGTGGTCCGCTACCCCATTTTCAATACCCTTCTTGTCTACAATCTCTATGTCAATCTCTTGCAAGAGCAAAATCCACCGGAGAAGTCTTGGCTTGGTGTCTTTCTTGGCATGTATGTACCTCAAAGCCGCGTGGTCCGTGTAAACTATGACCTTCGAGCCAACCACATATGAACGGAATTTCTCCATAGCAAATACCACCGCTAACAACTCCTTTTCCGTCGTCGCATACCTTGAGTATGGTCCAACGTCCTACTTGCATAGTAGATGACATTAACCTTGTCTTTCTTTTGGCCTAAGACCGCTCCAACCGCGAAGTCACTCGCGTCACACATAATCTCAAATGGTAGATCCCAATCCGGAGCTTGAACAATTAGAGGCCTTCTTGATCTCCAAAAACGCCTCTAAACACTCCTCATCAATGTTGAACTCAATGTCTTTGCAAATGAGCCTAGTGAGAGGCCTTCTGATCTTTGAAAAATCTTTGATGAAGTGACGGTAGAAACCCGCGTGACCCAAGAAGCTTCGGACATCTTTCACCGTCCTTGGCGGTTCCAAACTCACCATGACCTCAATTTTGGCCTTGTCCACTTCAATACCCCTTTCCGAGATCTTGTGTCCTAGCACGATGCCTTCTCGCACCATAAAGTGGCATTTTTCCCAATTTAGCACCAAGTTTGTCTCCCTACAAAGATTGGACAAACAACAAGAGAACGAGAAACCATAGACCGAGAAGTCGTCCATGAAGACCTCGACCATCTCCTCAATTAGATCCGAGAAGATCGACATCATGCACCTTTGAAATGTGGCGGGTGCGTTACATAGTCCAAACGGCATCCTTCGATAAGCAAAGGTGCCATAAGGACATGTAAATGTCGTCTTCTCTTGGTCATTCGGGTGAATGGGAATTTGAAAGAATCCCGAATAACCATCTAGAAAGCAATAGAATGGGTGATTAGCAAGTCTCTCAAGCATTTGGTCTATGAATGGTAAGGGAAAATGATCCTTCCTAGATGCGGAGTTAAGCTTACGGTAATCAATACACATTTTATGCCTCGTAATTGTCCTAGTAGGTATGGATTCATTCTTACCACGGTTATCCCGCCCTTTTTGGGAACCACATGCACCGGGGAAACCCATGTGCTATCCGAGATCGGATATATGATCCCCGCATCCAGAAGTTTGAGGACCTCCTTTTTAACTACCTCCTTCTAATTTGGGTTTAACCGTCTTTGGTGTTCTATGGAGGTCCTCGACTCATCCTCAAGGTGTATGCAGTGAGTGCAAAGTGTAGGAGATATGCCCTTGATATCGTCAAGCGAATATCATATGGCTCTCCTATACTTTCGCAACTCGTGCAATAAGGCGGATAACTCGTTCTCATCTAAATTTTCATTAACTATGACCGGGTATGACTCGTTAGGACCTAAGAAAGCGTACCTTAGCCCAACGGGAAGTTGCTTGAGGTCCACCTTAGGCGCCTTGAGCTCTCTCCAATTGTCATCCATGCTAGACTTACCATTGCTAGCTCCTCCCGCGGCCATCTCTACTCCCAAAGCAAAGCTCTCTTGAACCGAAACCATACTTGAACCATCTCCACAAGTAGTCACTTGACTACCTAACTCAATGAACAGAGTCTCTCTATTAACCGGCTTGTGTGAGTCCAAAAGCAGCTCATACCCTTCGCTCGCTTCACTCAAATAACCATGCTTCCCATGCTCTTGTGTCAAAGCCACTTGCAACCCATCTTCAAGACTAATCTCTTCAAGTAGCTCATCCGCGAGCTCATCCATCGTCTCAATGTAGAAGCATTGACCATCAATTGTGGGCTTCTTTATGACATCGTTGATGTTGAACTCAAGAACCTCATCCTTGCCTAAATGCAAATCAATCATCCCTTTTCTCACGTCGATGATAGCTCCCGCGGTTGCCAAAAACGGCCTCCCAAAGATGAGTGGATCTTTAGGCTCTTCATCCATCTCAAGCACAACAAAGTCCGTTGGGACAATGAAGTCTCTAACCATGATCGGTAGGTCTTCAAGCAACCCAATTGGCACTCTCACGCTTCTATCCGCCAAGAACAAAGAGATGTTGCAAGCCTTGTACTTTGTGAAGCCCAATCTCTCAGCAACCGAGAATGGCATGGGACTCACACTAGCCCCTAGATCACAAAGGCAATTGTTGAATGCTAGCAGGCCTAGAGGACATGGAAGAGTGAAGGAACCGGGATCTCCAAGTTTCTTAGGTACCATTTCTTTTGGATGATGGCACTACACTCATGAGTTAAGATCACCATAGACTCCATCTCCTTGGCTCTTTCTTTTACGGCGTCTTTGAGAAATTTGGCATAATGCGTTACAAGCAAGAACGCATTCTACCAAAGGCATAGTAAGCTCCACCTTCTCCATTTGCCTATCGAACACCGTCTTGTACTTCTCCAATAGTTGTTTCTTGAAACGTCCCACAAAAGGAAGTGTAGGTACATATGGAGGTGGAACAAACAAAGTTTCTTTCTTCTTGGGCTTCTCCTTGGTCTTCTCTTGGATCTCAACTCGTTTACCCTTGTCTTCATTACCCAAACTCCTATCTTCGACCACTACATCCTCGGTTTCAAGCGTCTCCCCCCCAACCTGGACATCGATGTCCTCATCGACTTTTGTGGCTTCTCTAGGGGGAAGTTCCTTGCCACTTCGAAGTGTAATGGCGTTCGCATATTCCTTGGGATTAGCTTCGGGTTTGCCCGGTAGTTGACCTTGGTGTCGCGATGAAGAGGCGGCTCCCTTGGATTCAATGTCTCAATCTTGGAGTTGAGATCGTTGTAAGAGCAATCTACGCGTGAGTTGATCTCCGCTTGTCCCTTAAGAAGTTGTTGGAACATCGTATTCAAGTCAAGCTCTTGCGGTTTAGACGTAGTTGCTTGACCTTGAGGGACAAAACCTTGTTGGAAACCCGGAGGAGCCGTGAAGGGTGCCTTAGCTTGAAACCCGCCTTGATTCCCTTGGAAAGTGTTCTTGGGAACAAAGCCTTGGTTGTTGGAACCTTGACCTTGTTGTTGAGAAGTGAAGTTTCTTTGTTGACCGCCTTGGTTGCCTTGGTGTTGTTAAGGGTACACTTAATCTTGTGGATTCTCCACATTTGGGTTTCGGTAAGAGAAGTTAGGGTGGTTGCGGTAGTTGTTGTTGAATCCACCCCGTTGGTAATTCCCTTGGTTCCCAACATAGTTAACCTCCTCAAGATTGTTGGGTGCCGCATCCTCCTCAATATAGCCTTGGTTCTCATCATAAGCATCCACAAAGCTAACCGACTTTTGAGAAGCCACTAGTATTTATCGATCAAAGTGGCTTGCTTGTCCATCATTGAAGCTTGTTTATCCTTGGCGATTTCGGTGGGCATTCGCGGCATCACCCGCGCCAACTACGTTTTGAGCTCGAGGAGGGTGGTTTGGAGCTCTCACATTTTGGGCGGGTGGGTTGTTATTGTGGTCGTTGCCGCCTTGGCCGTGGTGGTTTCCATTACCACCTTGCCTGTGGTGAGGAAGGTTGTCCACATTGTCGTGAACGTTCCCAAGTGGAACCTCTTCGAAGTTCTCCTTGTTGTCTTCGACTTGATGTTATCTCACACGTGCTCTCCGTGCTCTATCCCCGCGGTCCAATAAGTGAATGTCGTCCCGTGCTTGAACTAGGTTGTCCTTACCTCGAGAACGGGTATGCATACACCTACAAGATCGAGAGAGGGTAATAGAAAGTGAAAGATATTAGTAACCAAAAGGAAAATAAGACTTAATCTCAAAAAGGACCTAAATCTTAATGTCAAAATCTAAACCTCCCCGGCAACGGCGCCAAATTGATACATGACTTTTGCAAGTCCTTAAGTCAATCACTCAGTATACCATGTAGTATATGAGGTATCGAATCCAAATGGGCAAGATTTCAAGGCAATAAGAATGCAAGGTACTTCTTAAGTTAAGCTAAACGAGAGGGGTTGTGTTTTAGTTTATGAACTAAGCGAACTAAACAAGGTTATGAAATAACAAACTAAGCAAGGTCAAATTCAATAAACAAAAGCGAATTCAAGGATGAGGTAATCGAATTAGGTGAATCCATGGCTAATTCATAATGCTCAATACTCAAACAAAACTAATCCCCGTCATTAAATGTGACTAATCCTTTCTCAAGATACTAATCACCATGCTAATTACTAATCCAAGATCAAATTCTCATTTTTGAATTACTAATTAGCAAGCATTAAGTGTAAACATTCAAGACCAACCAAATAAATTAACACCCTAGAAAACTACTCTCATAGGCTAGGAATGAATATCTCTTGACAAGTTCATCTAGGCATTTCATCGAACACCTTGTGGGTGTGAAATGTCCATTTGATCTAGGCAAGCTTTCTCAAGCAAATCTAGCATTAAGATTACTAATCAAGAAAGGAAATATGTTAATCTATTCCTAAGCATCATAAATCATCCAAGGAATCAACCTAAACCTAACCCATCCCCAAATCCTAAAAGACTACTCACTAATCATGATGGACCCAACAAATTTTATGAAGAACATGTTAAATCCCATGATTAGATGATTGCATAAATTAAAAAGAGAATCTCTCTTACAAAAATACTTAGAACACTCAAAAGGGAGGTTTTTAGCATAAAAAAGACATCCTTCATGAAATTAGGTTTAGAAAGTATTTATACTAAAAAGTGGGCGACTGGGTCAACCCGGAACAAACCGGGTATTGACCCGGTCGGATCTTGGGTCGTAGTTTCTATACCGGCCAAAACGGGTCCGGTATAGATGGCCGGTATGAGATGTTGTGGTCGAAGGTCGGATACCGGTCGGATTAGGGTCGGGATGGAAGGCCGGTAAAGCTCCTGGTCGGGTGAGGGTCAAGTACTTGTCATGCACACCGGGTGTGATTTGCCCGGCACAGGTGTGTCCTGCATGCTGGTACCGGGCCGGTACGTGCATGGCATCATTGGGCGGTACGTGCATCCTCGACGAAAGGTACCATCCCGGGCCGTTTGGATACGGTACGTGCACACGGTAAATCTCCTGCCCGAGGTAACGTCCAGTACCGGACATGAGTGGTGTCTCATGCCGGGGCGGTACGAGTGTCCGCGGAGATGAAGAGCTTCTTGGTGCCGGGCCATTTATGGCCGGTACGTGCGTCCGGGAATCTTCATGTCCGAGCCTTCATGCCGATGCCGAATTGATACATGACTTTTGCAAGTCCTTGAGTCAATCACTCAGTATACCATGTAGTATATGAGGTATCGAATCCAAATGGGCGAGATTTCAAGGCAATAAGAATTCAAGGCACTTCTTAAGTTAAGCTAAACGAGAGGGGTTGTGTTTTAGTTAATGAACTAAGCGAACTAAACAAGGTTATGAAATAACAAACTAAGCAAGGTAAAATTCAATAAACAAAAGCGAATTCAAGGATGAGGTAATCGAATTAGGTGAATCCATGGCTAATTCATGATGCTCAATACTCAAACAAAGCTAATCCCTAGGCAATGGTCATTAAATGTGACTAATCCTTTCTCAAGATACTAATCACCATGCTAATTACTAATCCAAGATCAAATTATCATTTGTGAATTACTAATTAGCAAGCATTAAGTGTAAACATTCAAGACCAACCAAATAAACACTCTAGACAACTACTCTCATAGGCTAGGAATGAATATCTTTTGACAAGTTCATCTAGGCATTTCATCGAACACCTTGTGGGTGTGAAATGTCCATTTGATCTAGGCAAGCTTTCTCAAGAAAATCTAGCATTAAGATTACTAATCAAGAAAAGAAATATGTTAATATATCCCTAAGCATCATAAATCATCCAAGGAATCAACCTAAACCTAACCCATCCCCAAATCCTAAAAGACTACTCACTAATAATGATGGACCCAACAAATCCTATGAAGAACATGTTAAATCCCATGATTAGATGATTAAGAAATTAGACGTGAGAAGAAAAGATTAAGAAATAAACTTAGATTGCATAAATTAAAATGAGAATCTCTCTTACAAAAATACTTAGAACACTCAAAAGGGAGGTTTTTAGCATAAAAAAGACATCCTTCATGAAATTAGGTTTAGAAAGTATTTATACTAAAAAGTGGGCGACCGGGTCAACCCGGAACAAACCGGGTATTGACCCGGTCGGATCTTGGGTCGTAGTTTCTATACCGGCCAAAACGGGTCCGGTATAGATGGCCGGTATGAGATGTTGTGGTCGAAGGTCGGATACCGGTCGGATTAGGGTCGGGATGGAAGGCCGGTAAAGCTCCTGGTCGGGTGAGGGTCGAGTACCGGTCATGCACACCGGGTGTCATTTGCCCGGCACGGGTGTGTCCTGCATGCTGGTACCGGGCCGGTACGTGCATGGCATCGTTGGGCGGTACGTGCATCCTCGACGAAAGGTACCATGTCGGGCCGTTTGGATACGGTACGTGCACGCGGTAAATCTCCTGCCCTAGGTAACGTCCAGTACCGGACGTGAGTGGTGTCTCGTGCAGGGGAGATGAAGAGCTTCTTGGTGCCGGGCCATTTATGGCCGGTACGTGCATTTGGGAATCTTCCTGTCCGAGCCTTCATGCCGATGTCGGTTGGATTAAAGGCGGTGTGTGAGGCCGGTACGGTGAGAGCAAGGTCGAGTGTGAAGTCCTTTGGCGCCAGGTGAATCAGGAACAGTATGCACAGTCGGTACGAGTGTGCCTCGGCCAAAGTCACGATACCGGCCAAGTTAGGTCCGGTATTGGGAGGCCGGTATGTGCCGCGTGATCCATCATTGCTTCTAGCCGTTGCCTCAAGGTCCCGAGCCAAGTGTGAACTCCTCCAAAGTCTCTGAAAGCCTCCAAAGTACCTAAAAAGGACTCCAAAACATGCAATACTCTCTAGGACCTAGTATGAGAACCTTAAACTCATGAGACAAAACAAATAAGAAATGCTATGAAACCATATACATATGAGATAAAACCTATACTAAATGAATGCATCAAAAGGACAAAAGTTGAGAATATCAATTACATGCGTTTTCCCGTCCAGCTGTGACGGGCATTCATGTGGAGACAAAACCACGTCCGACGAGACGTAACCGGGACCCATGTTTTGTTCCGTATTAGGAAAACAGCTGGTAAGAGGGTCTTAAACTCAAAATTTTGGCATCGTAAACCGCACCCATGGTCTTGTAACCATCGGGCATACCAGAGAGCCCTCTCGGGGCTTTTCGAAATGGTTCAGACGGAGGCGTGGTTCCACACGGTCTAAGATTGGCGTCGTTCCGAAGATGCGACGTTTTTCAAATGAAAAAAGAAAAAAACCAAGAAGAAAAAAAGAGTGGTGCAACATGAGGACTTCGTAGGAGGTCACCCATCCTAGTACTATTATCGCCCAAGCAAGATTAACTGCGGAGTTCTGATGGGATCCGGTGCATTAGTGTTGGTGTGATCGCACCCGTTAGTACATGTATCGCAATAGCATATATCCTTTTGCGATCACTCATGAAATGAAATCTTTCGGCGTGGGCCCCACTTGATACATGCGTTTTCCCATCCAGCTGCGATGTGCATTGATGCCGAGACAAAACCACGTCCGACGAGACGTAATCGGGACCCATATTTTGTTCCGTATTAGGAAAACGGCCCGTAAGAGGGTCTAGAACTCAAAATTGCGGCATCGTAAACAGCACCCATGGTCTCGAAACCACGTCCGACAAGACGTAACCGGGACCAATGTTTTGTTTCGTATTAGGAAAATGGCCTGTAAGAGGGTCTAAAACTCAAAATGATGTCATCGTAAACCGCACCCATGGTCTTATGACCATCGGACACGCCGGAGAGCACTTTCTAGGCTTTTCGAAAAGGTTTATATGGAGGTGTGGTTCCACACGGTCTAAGATTGGCGTCATTCCGAAGATGAGACGTTTTCGAATAAAAGAAGAAAAAAAAATCAAGAGGAAGAAAAGAGGGTTGCAACACGAGGACTTTGCGGGAGGTCACTCATCCTAGTACTATTATCGCCCAAGCAAGATTAACTGAGGAGTTCTGATGGGATCCGGTGCATTAGTGTTGGTATGATCGCACCGTTAGTACATGTATCGCAATAGCATATATCCTTTTGCGATCACTCATGAAATGAAATATTTCGGCGTGGGCACCACTTATTACATGCGTTTTCTCGTCCAGCTGTGATGGGCATTCATGCAGAGACAAAACTACGTCCGACGAGACGTAACCGGGACCCATGTTTTGTTCCGTATTATGAAAACAGCTCGTAAGAGGTTCTAAAACTAAAAATGTTGGCATCGTAAACCGCACCCATGGTCTTATGACCATCGGGCACGCCGGAGAGCACTCTCGGGGCTTTTCGAAATGGTTCAGACGGAGGCGTGGTTCCACACGGTCTAAGATTGGCGTCGTTCCGAAGATGCGATGTTTTTCGAATGAAAGAAGAAAAAAAAAATCAAGAGGAATGATAAATAGATTTTTGTTGTTATATGGATTTTTTGTGTTATGTTCATATCAATTCCTCTATGCTTGTCATTGTAGCATAAGAGGTGTCAATCCATAAGGGTTAAGATCAATGCACTAAGAATACATGAACCTTCCTAAGCTAAAGCAAATGTTTTTGGGTTTTTATGCTTTTAGATTAAGAAAGTAAAATGCAAGAAAGAAAACAAAGGCTAGAAGTGTTGGAAAATGAATTAACTATCAAGAAGATGATTAATGAACAAACAATGATGATTTAGATTGAATTAAACACTATCCTAGAACATGGAATTCACAATTATGACTAATCCACTCTCGTGGCACTAATCACTTTGTTAATCACCAAATCAAGAACAAACTCTCGTTTGTGATAAGATGATTAACAAGCTTTAATCTCCAATTCCACTTAGTTCACTAATCACCCTAGACATCAACTCTCATTGGCTAGGCA
>PKMM01011729.1:214591-284470 GCA_002933915.1 Eutrema heterophyllum | reverse complement strand
GCACAAATATACTTCGTTGATACATTTAAATATTGTGTATTGTAATTTAGGGTATAGGGTATAAAATTATTTACATCGAATTTACATCGAAATACTAAAAAAATGATATTCGATGTAATTCCGATGTAATTTTACATCAAATTTACATCGAATCCGTCGTAAAATCGTCGTAATCAAAAATTAAATTTGCCGCGTGTGGGAAATTTCATATTTTTTAGTATTTCGTTGTAAATTCGATGTAATTTTACATCGAATTTACAACGAATCCGTCGTAATATCGTCGTAATCAAATAATTCTATACTCTATACCCTAAATTACAATACACAATATTTAAATGTATCAACGAAGTATATTTGTGCTTCCAAGACTAAACAACAAATTCAATAACGACGATTGAATCTAATTTCTGGAAAACTTACTTATCTTGCATAATAATGTATAAGCTTTGTTCTTATAAGTATATTCATAACATGCATGAAGTATATAATGTTATTGATTTTTGTGAAAACTCAAATTTTTGTATACAATGAGTAGAATTTAGTTAAAACAATATAAACGATGAAAAACCAATTTTATAGAACTTTTAATCAACCCTATAATCATCGTAAACCCTAAACCCTATACCCTAAATTAGTATGGATTATGGATTCGATGTAAATTCGATGTAAAATTTACATCGAATTTACAACGAACTACAAAAAAATTATATTCGATGTAATTCTGATGTAATTGTACATCGAATTTACATCAAATTTTGATATCGTCGTAATGTCGTCGTAAAAGCGTCCTTATATTACGACGATTTTACGACGACAAATATTTACGACGACTTTACATCGAAAATATATTTCGTTGTAAAGTCGATACAAATTCGTTGGTACTTTACATCGAATTATTTCCGTCGTAAAATTTCGTTGGAATAAGGCTGTTTTCTTGTAGTGCTTCTTCTCTTATGTATACCATAATCTGAATCACTCTGCAATCCATTCATTCTCAATCTTTATTATGATTGTTCTGAGTTTAAAATCTGAATTACTCTGAAATTATGATGTCATGGTGTCGTTGCTCTCTTCTTCCTAATTTCTATGAGCTACTTTGCATTCTATTAAGAGAAATTATTTCAGAATTGTGTGGTGGTATTGTTGTTACAAGGATTTGCAGGAATGATAAGCTCGAGCTTCCATGGATTTGTAATCAGATCGATTCTGATTTATCTAATTAGGCAAGTCGATTTGAGTTAACTGGAGTGTATTCAGCTAATCCAGTGAATCCATTTTTCTCTTCGTTGTTGTTCTCATTCTTCTTGGTCTTATGTGTCAAGTACAGAGTGGTGTATTACAACTAATATCCAGTCTAACATAGAAGCAAATCAGTCAGCTTGTTTCACGAGAACTCATGTTGAATAAAGTGACAGTGAATGTATGTGTAACTCAATGGAGTAAGTTGATGTTTCATGAAGTGTACAACATATTCAGAAGGTCTTCATTTCTAGGTGGAGCTATGTTTTCATAGGATGTCTTGTGTTGGATCAGATCGTCAAGAAACAAAGAAGTATCTGATGGTCTATAAATGAAGTTAAAGACATCAGACCTTCATGATCTGTGTGTGGAATGTTTCTCAATATTATTTGGCAATGGGCTGTACTGTGATCTTGTATCGGTACAAGACACTACATGTTGGCTTAGCTGCAATATCTAGGTTGAGATATAGATTGTGATATTAAACAACCAACTGATTTATAGCAATCAGCTTGCCTTGTAAAGCTGGTGTTTTGAAGCCTTTTGACTAGCTGGATTGATAGAATCAAGTATTGTTATAAACTTATAGTAATTAAGAAAGTAACATTTTACTATGATATCAATGCGCTTTGTCTGTCCATGATGGACTGAGTACCTAGAAGTGGAATCACAACATACTTCAACCGAGTCTTGTAGGAATCCCATTTTTTTCTCCCTCTACAAATTGTTCCTTTGACGTATATTTAAATCTACTCATGTCCACTGAGCCCTTGAATCAATTGCATATACCAAAGTCATCCTAACTTCTTGACCTGAAGCAGACTTATTTCCACCTGAATCATACATGCTTCAAACCTCAACATTCCATTATTCATCCCTGCAAAACAATCTTCACTACAAGAAATGTCTCAAATTCCAACGGCCATATTGGTCAGAAGTTTCTTGGAAATAGTGCTTTTCGACGACTTTTCGAGAAACATTTAATCGTCAGAATGGACGCCTTGGAAAACAAGGTTGGTCTGAAATTTGTAGGAAAATTTTCGATGACAAAATTTGTCGGTAAAAGACATCGGAAACTTATCGAAAAAAATAAAGGTTTCCAAGAAATTTCCAAGAAAATTTTATATCTTAATAAAAACTCGTCCTCGTAAAATTCTCGGAAACAAATTAAAGTTTTCGACAAAATTCCAAAAAAAAAATATTGTTTCCTCGGAAAATAAATAAAGGTTTCCAAGAAATTTCCGAAGAAACCTTCATTTTTTTAACAAAATTTAGATTTTTAATATACAAATTAAATAATCAAAATTAAAATACTAATAAAATTAAAACTTAAATTTAAAAGTCTTACTCGATCAGTTCACCCAGCTCGGATGAGCTACTGGTCAGCTGGTCCAGTTAGTTCCGCTAGTAGCTCAGCTACCTTAACTCGTCCAGCTTACCTAGCTGGTTTAGCTCGATCTTATGACCCCATTTCATTTGGTCATTTGATCCATTTTTCTTAAAACAAACCGCCCTTTTTTTTTATCGCATAACGTTGGCACTGCAAAACCTTATGTGGTCTGTTCCGAGCTAAGTACTTCCCACTAGAAACTTATGATAAGCTAGAAGGTGTTTTCCTAGACTTGTGTCAAGGAGCAATGACTGTGAGGGAATATGAGACTGAGTTCAATAGTCTTAAGAAGTATGTTGGGTGTGAACTCGAGGATGAGGATGTTCAGGTGCGTCGATGTATGTGTGGGTTGCGGCTTGAACTTCGTAACCGCTGTCTGGTCCGCAACTATGCAACTGTTGCTGAGCTGGTGGAAAAGGCAGGGATGTTGGAAAATGGGATGGATGAAGAAGCCAAGTTGGCTAGTGATGAGCTGCAAATGGTGACTGTTCCATTTAGCAAGGCTGGGAACTGTGACGCCCCGACTCAGACCTTCCCGATCCGCGGTCGATAGGTGCCGAAACCTTTTTCTTCAAGTTTTCATATTCATGGTGGATGTGGCTATGCAATAAACCAAGAATGTGCAAATTTTTAAAATTACTCCGAAATCAGTGGTCTGAAATTTATTCCTACGAACGCTTGATTTTTGGAATAAATTCAGTAAATAATGAAATTTCTCACCTTTAGTCGATTTTAAAAATACCTAACCACATCCTTGTTAGAAAATAACGTCAAATTTCTGAGAAATCAGATTTACGATAAAACACACAATTTGTTAACGGAGTTCAGCCAATTTTGCCTACGTCTCCGGACCTGTTGTATATCTTTTTATTATTAACCGGAGAAATTTTACAACACTCTCAACTCACACCAAAACTCAATTAAACTCAAGAAAATTAAGAGTTTTCTCACAAAGAAAATTTTATTTTTTCTCTCTTCTCTCTATCACACACGTTCTTTTTCTTCTCTTATTTTTTGGATGATTTTGAGAGAAGAGATCACCATATAGGAGAAGTTGGGGTTTGGTGAGACATAATTGTTGACAATATGAAGCCATAATTTTTTACATTATGAAGCCTCTTTTTTTTTACTTCATATTTCACCTAACAATATCCCACTTGAAGACTGATTTCAATATGTTTTCACACCTTAATCAATGCAGCATGTCTTTCATGCTTATTACTCTAGCAAGCCAATTGAGGTTGCACACAACCTCAGCTTATCATACGGCACGACCTTTGTTAGCATGTGTGCCAGATTCTTACTTCCTGGGATCTTTTCAAGCACCAACTCTCCATCTTCTAAAGCTGATATGATGAAATGATACTGAAGTTGTAGGTGCTTCGTCCGAGCGTGGTAAACTGGATTCTTTGCCAAATCAATGGCACTCTTACTATCACAGTACAACACATTTTTATCTTGGTCGCGGCCTAGCTCTCGTAGAAATGATTGTAACCACATCATCTCCTTTGTTGCCTCTGTCACTGCAACATACTCAACTTCACAACTTGATAGAG
Organism: Eutrema heterophyllum; assembly: GCA_002933915.1. Lineage (NCBI taxonomy): Eukaryota > Viridiplantae > Streptophyta > Magnoliopsida > Brassicales > Brassicaceae > Eutrema > Eutrema heterophyllum. Next base: position 280,285 of record PKMM01011729.1, on the reverse strand, counting down.
CTACAATTTTTTGCAACTTTGAAACCCAACAAATTGCAGTACCACCAAAAGTGTAGACATACCCGGATGTGCTTTTCCTACTGTCAATGTCACCTCCATTGTCAGCATCAACATATCCCTGCAATCCTATCTCAAACTTCATGAAACATAGCGATAAACTTGGATTTCCCTTCAGATACCTGAAAATCCACTTAACAGCTTCCCAATTTTCCTTGTCGGGATTGCTCATAAACCTGCTAATGACTCCCATTGCATGTGCAATGTCTGACATTGTACATACCATCGCATACATCAGGTTACCGATAGCAGAATCATATGGAACTTTATCCATATATCCCATCTCGTCTTCAGTTACTGGGGACTGATCTCTGGATAATCGAAAATGACTTGTCAGGGGAGTACTAACTGGCTTCGCATCATCCATATTAAACCTATTGAGGACTTTCTTCACATACTCCTCTTGTGATAACTTAAGACCTTCCTTGCTTCTACTAATTCTCTTCCCAAGAATTTGTCTTGCTTCTCCCAGGTCTTTCATCGCAAACTCTTCTGAGAGTTTCGTCTTCAAGTTATTGATCTCATGCAAGTCTTCTCCCACTATAAGCACGTCATCAACATACAGGAGCAATATCAAGTAGGACTCTTCAAGCCTCTTGAAGTAATAACAGTGGTCAGCCTCACACCTCAAGAAACCAACACCTTTTATAAAGCTGTCAAACCTTTTATACCACTGTCTTGGAGCTTGTTTTAAGCCATACAGACTCCTTTTAAGCTTGCAGACCATATTTTCTTTCCCTTTGACCTCAAAGCCTTCGGGTTGCTTCATATAAATTTCTTCATCCAAATCACCGTAAAAAAATGCTGTTTTCACATCCATCTGTTGAAGATGTAAATCTTCCTTTGCTACCAGCCCAAGAAGGCCGAGAGCGGAAGTTGTTTAGAGAATGGACCCACATCAGAGGGAGAAGCACTTACGGAGGACGAATTAGCTAGTTGCCGAGAAGCAATTAACTATTGGGACGGTCTTGCCGTGAGAAAATCTTATTGCTAGAGGATCCGATGCATAGAAATGAACAAGCTTGCCACTTCACCACCCCGGCCCCAAGAAGAAGTAACATGCGGGCCGAACCGAACCGAATGATATCCGAACCGAAAAAATTTCAGTTCCCTTATGGATCCAGTTGGAACCGAAGAACCAAAAAAACCGAACCGAACGGAACCGAAGAACCGAACGCCCAGGACTAGTACCGAACCGATGTTGGTGGCAGAATGGATGGGATGATGGATGCCTTGAAGATGGGGATTGAATGTTTCTTTGTTGTGTGGTTAGCTTTGGGGATTGTATGGATTTGTGGTGGACACTCATCTCCTTTTGAAGCTCCTAAACTCTACAGGTTCAACTCACAAATATGTCCAAAACGATAAATAATTCACTTTTGTAGGTTCTGTGGAAAATTAAACTGACATACTCACTTTTGTGCTCTTGTTTATCAGTTTGCAGGTTATATGTAGTCTTTATTGCTTTCAGTTGCATTAGATATGCATATGCAGTTCTATTATGCGCAGGTACCTGCTTCTTCTTGTCTTTTATTGTTCACGAGAGTTTGAAACATTTTTCTCATCTTTGATGTGTAAGTTGAGATAAAATGATGTTTCCGTAGGTGAAGGTTTAGGAGGTGGATTAATTTTCCACAGACCAAACCATGATGATGTGAGTAAGAATATCATATCATATTACTCTGTTTGAGAAAGCCCATAATTTTTTAAAATTTTAATGATGCTGTGCAGTGTTGTAGCATATGCTTGATGAAATATGGAGAGGAAGAGGGAGAAATAAGGAAACTTGAATTCTCCCACGTATTTTATTTGGAGTGTATAGACAAATGGCTGAGAATCAGACCCACATGCCCTCTCTGTCAATCACAGGTTAGGACTTAGGGGATGATGAGCAGATGAGATGAGGTTGAGATGTTGATTTTTTTGGTGTTTTGCTCAATATTTGTTGTAAATATCTATTCAGAAAAGTGTTACCAAAAATTCCTCTCAACTTGAAATAGTTAGAAAAATTACCAACTACATATTTGTATCAGAATTTCCCGGAGATGTCAAGAGGTTTAAACAGATAATGCTTAGCCCAAAAAAACAGATAATGCTTAGCCCAATTCAATAGAGAAAATAAATTAAAATACTAGTTAGTTTGTAAAATAAATAAGAAAGGTCGGAAAAAACTGAAAGACACGATCTCTTCTTGTGTTGTCTGCCGTGAACATAAAATAAGTATTATACAGATCATTTGGCCTTTAACAATTTAACTCGACTTAAACCTCATCAATATAAACATTTTAATCTCAGCTTTGATCTGCATTTTTCAAGGACGTCCTTATTATGTGTCTTCCATAAATTGTCGGAGCTGTCATCAATTATAGAAATATTAAATTTGATAATGATTTAATTGTAAAAGACTACTATATGGTTTACTTGGGATGGGTCTTGGAAAACTGGTCTAAAAAGATGGACTTTTAATTCGATCGGACAAATTAGAAGAAACCAAAAGTGATCAATGGAGGGCCCTTTATTGACCGAGAGTGAACACATCATCGACATTACAAACGATGGCAATTCTTCATCGATTGATGATCAGGGTGTTGAATTGAGTGATCCATATACAAAGGAAAGTGTTTGGAATTCGATCGAGTTTGTTGTGACTTTGGTCCTGATTGCTGCAGCCATAATTATTCTGATTCAGCCAAGAGATGAAGAACATCCACAAACGATATTGTTTATATGGATCATCGGTCATACTTGTGGCTGTATTGCCACTCTCCCTATCCTATGTTGGCGTTTTTGGCATTATAACCGAAGTGTTGGCCCCGAATCTATAGAAGAATACTTAAGAGAGATAAGGTATATATATTATAAATTGTGTTTCTTTTCTATTAGATTAAGATATAATGGTAATGGTTTTATTGGTTTGCAGAATCAACGAGGTGATGGACCATTTTATGATGTGTTTCTTCGTGGGTTGGTTTGTGGTGTTTTTATGGGTTTTTTCTTTCAACGTATACAACTCATCAGTTCTAGATGATACTACTACTCAATTCTATTGGTGCGTATCAAACGAAATTTACAATCATGTCCCTTAAACGTAATTAATATTGATCTTTCTAATACTCATTTTGTGTCTTCTTCATTGTCCCTTTGCAGGTTATGTATGGCTCTCCTTACTTTCAGTTGCATTAGATATGTACTTTTTAATCTAACATTGACAGTGGTCTGTTGGTACTCACCTTTATTCTTAATCTCGCCTGTGATAATATGTGTTCTCCTCGCTTTTGAAGTCGTCAAAGGCATTGTGGAATGCATTGCAGCTTGCATCTGCTAGATGCAATATCCGATGTAAATCAAACTAATAAAAAACTCGGGCTAAGCTTTCTTTGGTTTAAGTATGGGAGTTTGAGATTGAAGTAATGCATAGTACCAGAATAAAAATGTATGTTTTCTTTTATTGATGATTTTAATTGTATTACAGTAGAGAAAAAACGCAAACCTAGGCTTCCCCTAGCCTCCCTAAAGATCCCATCTCCTGTTTCTCCCAAAAAATCAGGCGTTTCTCCGCCGTCTGTAGCCGCTAATCCGGTGAAGGGGGAGATTCCGGCCAGCTCCGTCGCGGTTTATGGCGCTTCATCGACGGCAAAGGTCCCTCCGCCGTCTGTGTCTCAAGCTCCGGAGGTTTCAGATCAGTCTGCTCCGCCGCCCCTCACGTGGTGTCAAAGATTCAAAACTGGATCTAACACTCTCAAAAAGTGTGGTTCCCCTTTCAACTTGGAAACAGGGGAGATTTGTGTCACAATCCCCAATAAGGTGATTGAAGACAGCAAGATTTTGTGGAACGATTTCATTATAGGGCAGTTCTATAGACGAGCTCCTTCATTTGGAAAAATTCAAGCGGTGGTGAATTTGATGTGGAGCAAATGGCCTAGGGACATCTTTGTCACTAAGCTGGATTCGGAAAATGCTTTCCTCTTCAAAATCCCCAATAATGCGACAAGGGAAAGTAATACGAACTCCCCTAAATCGCACAATCTACGGTTTGGGTACGGATTGGATATGCCTTGCAAACAACGGAATTGCTTCAAGGTGATGTAGATCGATTGGTCTCACAAAGATTGCGGAAAACCTTTGATATTCCTCGATCGATTCTCAAGGATATGACTCACCAAGAGGATCGAAAGTTTATGCTGGATATGACTCACCAACATATGATCTAGAAAGTTAGAAGAAATTTGATTAAAAAGCTAGATAGTTTCGACAATGAGGAATACACAGATTATAAAGAAAAATGCAACAGGCTGCATGAGGGAGAGAGAATGAGTAATTAAAGTCTTCTTGAAAAACAGCAAATAATTAAACTAAGTTTGAATCTTGAAACGAGTCTCTTGCCCTTCCATGCGTGGCCTCTCCTTCCTCTTGGGTCGAGATTTAATTCTTGTTGGGCCAATGATTTTTCCTTTGCTTATGGACTTTAGAATAGATGAGACCCAATCTTTTGTTGATCGAAATTCTTGTTGAATTTTGGGTCTGGTCGAAATCATGGATGGATCTTGGGTCTTGATCAACAAATGGGTTTATTGGAAGTGATCTACTTGCCTCGTTAAAAACCTCTCTTTGGAAAACCCGTTGGGACAAAACCAAAGAGGAGGAAAAGAGCACAAGTAAATCACTTAAGCCATTTGTTGATCTTCTTAGGCCTGTTTCCAAAACCAGTAAGGTTGGAAAACATCTTCTTCGTCCTGGCCCAAGTAGCTTGGTCGAGACCAACTTGATGAAATAGTTTCCCCGAGACTTTCTTAAATCGTTTGGCTTTGACTTTAATCTCCGAACCAGCTTGTCCAAGAGATTTCCTTCGCTTCCTAACAGGTTCATGCTTAGCTCCACGCTCTGGTTCAAGCTGCTCATCCATGATCATATCATCCTCTCCCACTTGAAAAGGATTTGACCTCAAATCCGAAAAATCTGCAAGAGAACGAACTAAGTTAAAATCATCAAAGTTTAAGATCAGACAATACTTACCTTGCGAACTGGTCTTGCTAGAGTTGATATGTGCTGGTTTTGGTCGTGGTTTAGGTTCTCTAGAAGTTGCAANTTATTGGAAGTGATCTACTTGCCTCGTTAAAAACCTCTCTTTGGAAAACCCGTTGGGACAAAACCAAAGAGGAGGAAAAGAGCACAAGTAAATCACTTAAGCCATTTGTTGATCTTCTTAGGCCTGTTTCCAAAACCAGTAAGGTTGGAAAACATCTTCTTCGTCCTGGCCCAAGTAGCTTGGTCGAGACCAACTTGATGAAATAGTTTCCCCGAGACTTTCTTAAATCGTTTGGCTTTGACTTTAATCTCCGAACCAGCTAGCTTGTCCAAGAGATTTCCTTCGCTTCCTAACAGGTTCATGCTTAACTCCACGCTCTGGTTCAAGCTGCTCATCCATGATCATATCATCCTCTCCCACTTGAAAAGGATTTGACCTCAAATCCGAAAAATCTGCAAGAGAACGAACTAATTTAAAATCATCAAAGTTTAAGATCAGACAATACTTACCTTGCGAACTGGTCTTGCTAGAGTTGATATGTGCTGGTTTTGGTCGTGGTTTAGGTTCTCTAGAAATTGCAAAGGCAGAATGACCATAGCTTTTGTTTCCTGCCGTTTCCTTTTGGACGGTGTGTTCTTCTTCGAGTTCGGTTTGCAAGTTGTAAGCCAACTTTGAATCTGTAGGTTTGAACAGAAAAATACCACGATCGTTAGTCTTAAATAGGTGTTTGGTCGAGAGAACTTACCTGACTTGTCAGCGGTTTGGTCCTTTGAACGTGTCTTTTGCCCATCATGCTTCTTCTTGGCCGTTGGTGTAGTTCTCAAAAGTAAACATGATTCCGCTTGTGTCACTTGATTTATGCTTTTACCAGTCTTCCCCAGAGGTTCAATTGGTTGGTGAGAATGCTTGGCCTTGGTAGAAAATCGTTGATCCAGCTCCTTCCTCAAGCGTTCCAAATAATTCACATGTTTGTAGCCAGGACCAAGGTATCGATCGATGCTGCAGGGGATCGATCGATACTGAGCTTCGGCTGGCTTGGATCGGTCGATACTGAGCTTTGGCTGACTTGGATCGGTCGATACGGAGGAGGTTTTCGTCTTCATGATTGGACGGCAACTCCTTTGGATCATCTCCTTTGATCATAGCCTGAGGTTTCTGCAAAAGAAAAGCTTTTTCACTCGGATTTGGAAGATCCAGTGCACGGTTAGTTAAACTCGAAGGAGTTTGCTTGAAGTCAATCAAAAGACATTTCTTATCTTTTTTTTTATGAGAGATAGATATTTCACTTACAACCTGTTTACCCTTGTGTTTGAGGAGTAGTTGATCCTGATAGATTTCTTGTGGCGACATAGGAACCAAAGTGATCTTCATTCCTTCGTAGTCAAACGAATACCGATGGTTGACACCGTCATGAAGAACTCTTCGATCATACTGCCATGGTCTTCCTAGAAGGATGTGACTTGCTTCCATGGGCAGGACGTCACACAGAACCTCGTCTTTATATTTACCAATGGTTATAGGAACAGAAACTTGGTTACTAACTTTCATCTTCTCGTTGTTAAGCCATTGAAGTGCGTAAGGCTTGGGATGCTTCTTCACGGTCATCTCTAGTTTTTTGACCATTGTCTCACTAGCCACATTAGTACAGCTACCTCCGTCTATGATAAGACTGCATACCTTTCCTTGGACGTGACACCTTGAGTGAAACAGGTTATTCCTTTGCTCATGATCATCGGTTTTGATGTGAACATTCAAGGCTCTTTGAATCACCAAGAGATCTCCTTTAACAGCTACTTCTTCATGTTCCTCGGATGAATCAGTGAGGATTCCTTCTTCTTCTATCTCACCATTGTCCAAGAGAACCATTATCTTCTGGTTTGGACATTCTTTTGCAAAGTGTCCTTTGCCTTGAAACTTAAAACACCTTACATCACGACCCATAGAAGTTGTGGCTTCGGTTCTGCCTCGGTAGTTCTGAACAGGTGTGATTGGTTTAGATTCAAGCTTGGGCTTAACAATCTGCTTCTCATCACTTGGATAGCTCGGTTTAGTAGAAGATGTTCCAGCACCATAAGTGGACCGAGAGGAAGAGCTCCTTCTCTTAAGTTGTTGCTCAATCAAAATCGCCTTGTGTAGCATCTCTTCTAGCTCAACGTAATGATGCATCTCCAATCTGTCTTGGATATCTCTGTTCAGGCCACCTAAAAATCGAGACATGGTTGCCTCTCTATCCTCAGCTATATCGACACGGATCATAAGTGTCTCCATTTCCTGATAGTATTCTTCGACACTTCTGTTTCCTTGAGCGAGTCTTCTAAGTTGATGGTGTAGCTCTCTATGATGATGACTTGGAACGAACCGCTTCCTCATGATGGTTTTCATTTCATTCCATGACTCTACTGGATTCTCACCACTTCTTCTCTTAGAGGTAACAAGCTGATCCCACCAACTTAGGCCGTAGTCATAGAACTCTGTTCCTGCTACACGCACTCTATTGACTTCCGTAGTGTATTGACAATTGAAGACCAGTTCGATCTTCTTTTCCCATTCCAAATAAGCATTTGGATCGTTCTTCCCATGGAAAGATGGGATCTTAAGCTTGAGGCCTCCGAGATTGTCCTGAGGTTGCGCTCTAACACACCTCTGCCTTCCTTGACTGCCACGAGAGGAATTACCATTAATTGCGTAGTATTCGTCAGCTGCCTCATCTCTTTGCTGTATTGGCAAGTTTCTCATCGGGCCTCTGCCTTGTTCTTCTCCTAATCATGCTTGCCTTGGCTGAATCACTTCATAAAACCGCTGGTTGAGGGCTTCAACTTCTCCACGAAAAGCTCTAGTCAGTTCTGCGATCATAGCTTCAAGCCGCGAAGTATTGGTTCCATTTTGTTGTTGATTAACGCTCTCTCCATTATGATCGGACATGGCTGGTACCTGAAAAGAAATCACAAACGAATCACCAGTACCAAGTCCTTGTAAAGATAATACAATGAAATTTCAGAAACAACTCAAAGGATCGATCGATACAAACTAAGAATCGATCGATGCCTGCAAAGAAACTAACTAGTATCGGTCGATGCACCTAGGGAATTGATCGATGCCAGCAAAAACAAAACACAACCTAATCGATCTAGTGGGATATGAAGAGATAAAAATGATGCAAAAACTGATCGACAACTAGATGATCCCTAATTCCTTTTTTTTTTTTTTGATTTTTGATGCAAACTGAACGAAACTAACACCTAAACACACAACTAGATGCGAAAAATTAAAACAAAAAAAGTGAACATATGCGACACACTAAAACAGAAGACGAACAGATGCAAAAACACAAAATAAAAATAAGAACATAAATGAAACGAAATTACCCAGATTTGTGGAGTTGTGCTCTGATACCACATAATACGAACTCCCCTGAATCGCACACTCTACGGTTTGGGTACGGATTGGATATGCCTTGCAAACAACGGAATTGCTTTAAGGTGATGTGGATCGATTGGTCTCACAAAGGTTACGGAAAGCCTTTGATATTCCTCGATCGATTCTCAAGGATATGACTCACCAAGAGGATCGAAAGTTTATGCTGGATATGACTCACCAACATATGATCTAGAAAGTTAGAAGAGATTTGATTAAAAAGCTAGATAGTTTTGACAATGAGGAATACACATATTATAAAGAAAAATGCAACAGGCTGCATGAGGGAGAGAGAATGAGTAATTAAAGTCTTCTTGAAAAACAGAAGACTTTAATAATTAAACTAAGTTTGAATCTTGAAATGAGTCTCTTGCCCTTCCATGCGTGGCCTCTCCTTCCTCTTGGGTCGAGATTTAATTCTTGCTGGGCCAATGATTTCTCCTTTGCTTATGGACTTTAGAATAGATGAGACCCAATCTTTTGTTGATCGAAATTCTTGTTGAATTTTGGGTCTGGTCGAAATCATGGATGGATCTTGGGTCTTGATCAACAAATGGGTTTATTGGAAGTGATATACTTGCCTCGTTAAAAACCTCTCTTTGGAAAACCCGTTGGGACAAAACCAAAGAGGAGGAAAAGAGCACAAGTAAATCACTTGAGCCATTTGTTGATCTTCTTGGGCCTGTTTCCAAAACCAGTAAGGTTGGAAACATCTTCTTCGTCCTGGCCCAAGTAGCTTGGTTGAGACCAACTTGATGAAATAGTTTCCCCGAGACTTTCTTAAATCGTTTGGCTTTGACTTTAATCTCCGAACCAGCTTATCCAAGAGATTTCCTTCGCTTCCTAACAAGTTCATGCTTAGCTCCACGCTCTGGTTCAAGCTGCTCATCCAGGATCATATCAGAAAGAGTTCTCCGTGAGGGTATTTGGAACATAGATGGAAGCACTACGTTTGTGGCTGCGTGGAGTCCGGGCGTGAAGCCTACTTTGCCGGCTCTCAGAACAGCCCCTGTTTGGATCGAGCTTCATAATGTTCCTTATGAGTTCTACAACCCACCAACGCTAAGCCACATTGCAAGTCTAGTGGGTCACCCCATCTACTTACATCCTCAAACTATAGCTATGACTAACTTCGAAGTGGCTAAGGTGTTTACGGAAATTGATCTCCAAAAACCAATTCCAGAAACGGTGTGTGCCAGATTTGAATCAGGAGAAATGGTGAGATTGACGTTTCATGTCCTCATCTACCTCCAGTTTGCAAATTGGGCTTAGAGGCAGGTCATATGTCCAAGAGATGCCCACATGCCCCTCTTCCGCATGAGTCTATTCCACCATCTACAAAGCAGGCAAGTCATTCTCAAAGGAAGAAAATATTGACGCAGAAATATGTTAAAAAGGCAGGGCTTCCAGAACAAGCTGAAGGGAAGGGTTCTACTAGCTCAGAATTGGAAGTTTGTGAGCCAGCCTCCTCTTCGGTTGAAATAAAGGTGCCTTTTGACGATTGCTTAGTTGAAGCTTCTGTTGGTTCTCCAATTGTAATATGTCCCCAGGGCAAAGAAGGGAAGGAAATAATAGCAACAGACAAAATAGCTGATGCATAAAGTATTGAGGAAGGGGAGTTTACACTGGTAGTCTCAAAAGAAAAGAAAAAGAAAAATCGTAAGAGTGTCCGCTAGCAGAAAGTATTGAGGAAGGGGAGTTTAAAAGCTCTTACTACTACGGAGGGTCCGCCCTTCTCCGTCATTGAACCCAAAAACCTTTCTTTTGTAATGCTGATGTTCTATTGGAATTTAAGAGGGATAAACGACCCGTATAAGCAGCAAAGGTTTCAAAGTTGGTTCAGAGTAAATAAACCTGTTTTTGGGTGTCTTGCAGAGACACACGTTTTGGAAACAAATGCAAAGAGAATCATTACATCGATTTTGCCAGGTTGGAGAGTAGAAACAAACTATGAGTTTTCCCACCTTGGTAAGCTCTGGGTTGTTTGGGATCCTGCTGTCTCCTTAATAGTCTACAATAAGTCCTTACAACAGATGACTTGTGGGTTCACCCACTCAGCTAGAGGATTAAACTTCACTGCAACATTTGTGTATGCCTCAAATATGCGGTCAGAAAGGTTGTTGTTGTGGCAAGAACTAGAGGTTTTGGCTTCAAATTATATGCCGAGTAATTTCCCTTGGTTAGTGGTGGGAGACTTTAACCAAACTCTGCATGCTTCTGAACATTCCTTGAGAGATGAGTATGCAAGTGTTTCGGCAGGAAGTAGAGAATTTCAGAGATGTCTAGACACAACAGGGTTGTTTGATCTGCCATATCAAGGGCCAACATTCACTTGGTGGAACCATAGGCATGCGAACCCCATTGCTGAGAAACTGGATAGAATTTCGGGAAATGATCAGTGGCTCTTAGCTTTTGCAAATGCTCAAATAAGATTTGGTGAACCTTTGTTTTCGGACCATGCTGTCTGTTGCATCACGCTTCCACTGCAAGGTCCAAAACCGAGTAAACCATTCAAATTCAATCAGCATCTCCTAAATCACCATGATTTTAATTCAACAGTCGAACTGTCTTGGGCTAATAGTACTGTGGGAGGGACTGAGATGCATAAAGTCAGCCATAAACTAAAGATGCTTAAGCGAGCTCTCAAGGAGCTGGATCACTCTGCTTACTCAGATATTCAAAAGAGAACAGCGGAAGCATTGATGGTCTTGAAGGAAGCACATCACACCTTGCTCTCCTCTCCTACTCCTTTAGCTGCAAAAAGGGAACTGAATGCTCTAAGGAAATGGAAGGAAATTTTTATGAAGAAGAAATCAATGGTGAAATGGCTTCAAGTTGGTGACCAAAACTCTGGTTTCTATCACAGATGTGTTGCTGCAAGAATCTCAAAGAATAAGATTAGTAGCTTTCGCCTTGATGATGGCTCGCTGATAACAGAATTATCCCAGATTAAGAGCACTTGCGTGGACTTCTATACTTCTCTCCTAGGACCAAACCATCGGCGAAATCCATCCCTAGTGGGGAGTATACAGTCAGTTCACCCTTTCCGATGCAGTGATGTTCAAAGGCAGAATCTGGAGAAAATATTTTCTAGGGAGGAAATCAGAAAGGAATTTTTCTCTCTTCTATTGGACAAAGCACCTGGGCCTGATGGTTACACAGGTGAATTTTTCAAACATTGCTGGAATATTGTTGGTGATGAAGTATCAACTGCTGTGCTAGAGTTCTTTGTATCAGGAAAAATGGAGCCCCATTGGAACTCCACAATTATTATTATGGCCCCAAAGATTCAGAATGCTGAAAATGTTGGTGATTTCAGGCCTATTTCCTGCTTAAATGCTATGTACAAGGTGGTGGCTAAACTCTTAGCTCGCAGATTACATAGCCTCCTACCACTTATGATCTCAGAGAACCAAACAGCTTTTGTGAGTGGTAGACAAATTGTTGAAAATGTCCTTCTAGCTTCAGAAATGGTTCAAGGGTATAACAAGCCAAATATCTCAAAGCGTGGAATGCTTAAAATAGACATGAAGAAGGTCATTGATACAGTTGAATGGAGTTTCATTCTGGATATCCTAAGAGCTACCAATTTTCCCCCGGTTTACATAAGATGGATCCAACAATGCATCTCTTCTACTAGATTTTCAGTGGCTGTGAATGGTGAATTATGTGGATATTTCAAAGGCACCAGAGGCATCAAACAGGGAGATCCTCTCTCTCCTCCTCTGTTTGTGTTAGGGATGGATATTTTCTCGCGTCTTTTGGACCTAAGGCTAAGTGAGGGATTAATTGGAACTCACCCTAAGGCATCTAACCCAAGGGTATCTCATCTGGTTTTTGTAGACGATATGATGGTTTTCTTTGATGGCTCACATCCATCCTTGCAGGCCATTGTAAATATTCTGAATTACTTCTCATCCATCTCGGGTCTCACAATGAACAGAAGTAAGACCTCTTTGTTTATGGCTGGTGCTTCACCTTTGGACCAAGCTTACCTTTCAGCTATTTTTGGGTTCACAACAGGCACTCTTCCAGTGAGGTACTTAGGCCTTCCTCTCCTGCCAAGGAAGCTGAAGAAAGCAGATTATTCGCCTCTCATTGAGAGACTGAGATCTAGACTAAACTCTTGGACATCAAGATTTCTTTCTCTTGCGGGTCGTACCCAGTTGATCTCATCAGTTTTAACAGCATCTTGGCTTATTGGTGTGCAGCATTTATGCTTCCCAAAAGATGCATAATGTTGATTAATAGACTTTGTAGAAGATTCCTTTGGGCTGGTGATCCAGAGAGTTCAAAGAAAGCAAAGGTGAAGTGGTCTCAAGTGTGTACACCAAAAGTTGCGGGTGGTCTAGGATTAAGAGATATCCATTCTTGGAATAAGGTTTTTGGCCTCCGACTGATTTGGCTCCTTTTTTCTAAGTCTGGTTCTCTTTGGGTAGCTTGGTGCAACAAAAACATGCTGAGGAAAAAATCATTCTGGGCGCTTTCTATTTCAGGTATTGAGTCATCTACATGGTCCCAACTCCTTAAGCTGAGGTCCCTAGCCTATGATTTTATCTCTTGCAGAGTGGGGAATGGGAGCAGATGCTACTTCTGGTTTGATAATTGGACACCGTTTGGAAAGTTGATTAATTTCATTGGTCAAAGTGGTCCAAGAATCTATGGCCTGCCGTTAAACTCAAGAGTAGCTGATGCGGCTTCAATTTCTGGTTGGAATTTTAGAGGAGCGTGTATCGATAATGCAGAAGCCCTTCTCTGTCACCTAACATCTTTTCGGATTGATGAAGATGCTCAAGAAAGTTTTAAATGGAGAGATGGAGCTGGTCCACAAAAAGACAGCTTCAAATTCTCTATGGCTCGGCACCAAATTTCACCACCATACACGGAAATGTCTTGGTACAAAGAGGTTTGGTTCTCTGGAAACGTCCCTAAACATGCCTTCATTTTATGGTTGGTGTGTCTTGACAGATTGTCGACAAAGTCTAGGCTGGCTTCTTGGGGTGTCATTGAAGATAGTACATGTGTTCTATGTGAAATCTATATCGAGATGCGTGATCACTTATTTCTGCGATGTCCTTACACTTATGACGTGTGGCGACTGTGTTTTGAAAGATTCAATACTCCTTTCTTTGGGTTTGGTACATGGGAGGTATTCCTCCGCTGGCTTAAGGGCCTTACTCAAACCGCGTGGAAAACAACCTTCGGCTACTTGTAGCACAAGCTGTCACATACTCAATATGGCGACAGCAGAATGATCGGATATTCAACAACAAATCCTGCCCGGCGGAAGCTCTCTTCAAGATGATCGATAGAGGAATCAGAGACGCTTGCCTAGCGAGGCGCCATCACTCGGGTTTTGAGGATTCTCTTGCTCTTTGGTTCAGAGGTACCTAATGCTTGGTTTCTTCCTTGTTTTTTTTTTCTTTTTTTTGTCTTCCCTTTTCACGTTCTTGAGATCAATCTCGAAGGCTCGCTATAATAGCTTTTTTATCTTTTCATATATTGTAACGTTCCCTTTAAGTGAAATACAACCAGAAATTAAAAAAAAAAAAATAAATAAATAAATAAAAAATTAAGCCAAGTGTCATTACTGAATCCTCTCTTCTTGAGATCGTCTCTGAGCGACGCAAAACTTAAAGACATGTACGATGCCTTTAAGCATCTTCTTGTGTACCAAATTACCTCTACAAGATAAACATTTTTTTTTTTTTTAATGAATCACACAAAAAAACCATTGTTACATTAAATGCATCCTTGAGTTGACAACAAAAGAATTGATCTAACTTATTCTAATGGCGCGAGCCAAACATATTCAACAACGGATATATTTTCAAAAACAGAATTCACCTCTCTAATAATATTCACCACTAGTATTAAAAACATTTTCAACAACTGATTGTTTTTTGACTTTGGTACAGATTTAGATCGCTTCCGAAAAAAATGGAACATAAAACTTAACCGGTTACTTAAAGAAGCGTATATAAATATATCCGACAGTTGTTACCTCAAATTGGTGGACGTGCCGGAGTGGTTATCGGGCATGACTAGAAATCATGTGGGCTTTGCCCGCGCAGGTTCGAATCCTGCCGTTCACGCTCTTGTAGCTTCTTTTTTCCTCCTTTTTTAAATTTTTTTATTTGTCGTCAGTTTTCCATCCCCCCCTAGATTTTTATTGATTGATACTGAATCCCGCTTTCTCAAAACATTTCAATTTTCAATTTTCAATTTTCAAAACTCATCTCCTCTCTATATCTCTCTCGATCTCTCTCGGCGTCAGGGTATGGGAAAGCGGCGGGGAATTTCCCGGTGATTCAAATGGCCGATGTGAGCCGGAGCTCAAGTCTAGAGGAGGATCCCCTTCATGCTTATTCAGTCCTCTCGTTGTTTCCTCGCACCCTAAAATCCTTGTCGAATCCTCTCCCTCCTCGTCTTTATCAATCAGAAGATCTACAGCAGACTCATACTCTCCTGGAATCTATGGTAAGTTTAATCTGCTTAATACTTTGATTTGATGCATTAGCTAGGGTTTGTTTGCTCAGTGAGTTAATGCGGAGAGTATTCGCGTCGGTAATTTTACGGCGACGAAACCAATTTTAAGTCTTAGTGGTATAATCGTAATCCTGCTTCGTTTCTGCACATCCGCTTCCGGATGTTCCCTAATGACGAAGACTAGGTATTTTTCAATCGCTCGTCTTAAACAATTGATAGAGAGCCGGATTTATGAGCCTTTGCTTCTTCTTCTTCTTCTTCTTCTTCTTCTTCTTCTTCTTCTTCTTCTTCTTCTTCTTCTTCTTCGTCTAGATGCATGCTTGATTTTCAGATTCTCTTCAATTCGGACGAAAATTTGTGTAAACTGCAAATAGGTAGCAATTACCTAGACAGGTTAAGAAGTCTGATCTTGGAAAACCGTTAGGCTTGGAAGTCGTATCTCTGGGTTCTTATTATGTCGCAGACCCGATGAGGCACAGCAGCTCTATGTTTGCTCAGTAAATAGCCTGCTAATGGTTTATATAGAGAGTGATGTACATTGGCTTCCTCCTATTTTTTTTTGGTTAAAATTTCACTTAGTTTTAGTTGTGAAGAATTGCAGAACGAGATTTAAAAACAAACTGCAATTTGTACATTATTCTTTGTCGGTTGTGTGTATTTTCCCTTTCGGTTCTTTCCAGACTATCAAGTTCAGTTTCTCAAACTAAATTATCTGCTGTCAAATCTTTGTCTTCTATCTTACAGCCTTTTGAAATTCAAAATGAACATCAGGAGCAAGCAAAGGCTATCTTAGATGAAAGCTCAGACCTTTTAAAGCAAGGCACTGGAACCCGTGTAGCATCCGAAGATATGAACGTAGGTGTCAAGATGAATCCTATTCCAAATAAACGAGAGAGAAGACCAGGATTAGACCGTATGCGAAGAGAATTTTCTCTTAGCCTTACGACAAGGTAAAGATCATAGCAACTGATCCATTGATAATTCATCTGATTGCCTTACAAAGTTAGTTGAAGCCTATATTAAATATTCTTCTTGCAGTCAACCTCCTCCAAACGAACCACCAAGCTTTGATGGTAGTAAATATCCAAACCCTGATGATGATTACTTTGCTGAGTATGAAAAATTTGAAAGTGAGTTATATCTTTTCTGATGTTCATAGCCTTACTTTGTTTGTTATATAACTTTCATTCATTAATGTTTTCTATTCGCTGGATTTGAAACAGATGCCAATCGAGAATGGCAGAAACAGACTGGCACCAGTGTAATAGACACACACCAGAACCCGCCATCAAGGCGCCCTCCCAGACCAGGAATTCCAGGGTATGTACTATGAGCAACTCTGTTAGAGCATGTTTCGGAGTTGTTTCATTTGCATATTTTGCTATCTATTTCCCTTGATACTTACAATTGTAAATTCCAGGAGGAAACGGGGTCCATACAAGCATACTTATACGGATAGTTATTTCACTGATGCTATCAACCTGGAAGTTTCAGAAAAGGAAAACACCATTCCTTTTGAACAAAGCTTAGAGAGGACCACAGCTGCACATGTTACGACTGCGGACAGAGAAGTAGATGGTGAGTGAACACTTGTTAGATCATGCTGCCATTCTTTAGACCATGGTCACTTCCATTTTGTTAAATCATGCTACCATCTGATAGTGTAAGGCACTGTGTTTTGCAGATTCAACCATAGACACGGATAAGGACTTAAATAATATTTTGAGTGAGTTTCTTGCTTGCAATAAGGATGAGCTTGAGGGGGATGGTGCGGTCAAGCTTTTGGAGGATCGCTTGCAGATAAAGTCCATTCATGTAGAAAAGCTCTCTATCCCTGAATTTCAAGATGTTAGAAAAATGGACTTTATGGCATCTGGAAGGAACCCATCAAACCGAAAGGGATCCACAGAGATGCGGTTCGAAAAAATAGCCACTTACCATCCCTCCTGACAAATAAACATTTTTCATTATCAAATCCACCAGAGGATCAGTTTTCATTTCCTGACATCCATAATTTGCTTCCAGGAGATCAACAGTCTAGTGAGGTTGATCTACAACCTCTAGCAAAGGATTTGAATATCTGTTCCAGCTCTTCAGTGACCAAGGATGCTGCTAAAGATATAACTAATACATCCCTGTCTAATGCGGGCACTGTAGACGTCGTTACCCAAATACACAAACCACCTGTAGCAACTATATATTTACAGACTAGCTTCCTATCATTCTTCCAAGAAAGTACACAAACCACCTATAGCAGCTAAGCCTTAAAATGTGATAAATATAAATTGTTCTTTCAAAAACCCAATTCTTTAACAACTAAATACCTTAAGCCTCCGAAACTAGAATTGATTAGTATCAAATAAACTATTGGCCAAACCACCTGAGCACTAGGTCCAATGAGGATCACTTAGCCATGTTTCCTTAAGACCCTGAAAAATTGACAAATTATATCTCATTCCGATTTGTTAAATAATAGTAATATCAAAATCTCATAATCGCTTAAACATCATTAAAACAAACATAAAGGAACCAAGTCATCTATGAAATAGATTCCAAACAACTTGTAGAGGATATTAGAGGAGTAGAAGAATGGCCTATGCTTCAGCCATTGATCTGTGACATCAAATCCATGTTATCTCGTCTAGAAGACTTCAAAATCGTCTTTCACCCAAAGAAAGGTAATAGTGGCCGATAGAGTAGCAAAGGAAACTTTTTAATTTTCGAATTATGCTCCCAAATTGTATTCTATAGAGCCGGATTGGGAGCATAATTCGAAAATTAAAAAGTTTCCCTTATGTTTGTTTGAAATGCTTACAAATTCAACATTCTCAATATATATATTTGTGTGTGATCAATGTTAATGTGCAACTACTAAAGATGACAAATCCAGACAATTTTAGCTGAGAAAAATGCTAGAGTTACTTACATCAAATCTTAGAAGCAAGCAAGATTTTCCCACACCACGAGCTAGAACATATAGTTACTGCAACAAGAGAAAAAGCCAGAACTTCAAACATCAAATTTCAGTGAAGCTCATAAACCCTCATAAACATTGTCTTTGGCCATGTTTAAACTCTGTGTCAGGAATTAAAAACTGCAAAAACATCTGCGAATTTTAACAAAACCATGAATCCTATATTGACAATGAAATCAAAGGGATCCACGGTACGAGAATCCAAGACTACAATCGAACAGACAGAAATATAATATCAAAGACATTAAAAGAGGACAATTGGGTATATTCATTCCACCAACCTACTAAACAACAAAGATCCAAAGCAAAACCGAACAAAAAACGAAATCACCAAACACATCAAAAACAAACCAGCCCCATACGTGGAGAAGAAGAAGAAGGCTAAGGGGAAAAGAAGCAAAGCGGAGGAGAGGAGGAGGAGAAGAAGGCTTACGGGAGGTGGTGGCAAGATGAATCGGCGCCGCTGAGAAGGAGGAAGAGAATGAGGGAAAGATTTTATAACTAGGTTAAATTAATTCCACCCGTCGGAAACCGTCGGAAAGTGGTCGGAATTTTTGTTCTCATTTTTTTTCTCCCTTTCCGAGTTGTGTGAATCTTCAGTCACTTCCATGATCTGATTGATACCATGTCAGATTTTATGCATATATTTATATAGTTTTGACACTGCTACAATCTGTGAATTTGGTGTAATAACAAGACACCAAATGTCTTTAAATTACTTCATGCAATTTGGAGTTAATCGAGTTTTTATAGGCTTTGCTTGAAAATTGATAAACAAAGTGTTGTATGCAGACATTTTAGGAATTCATGACATGCTTCTCCAATCCCATTCCTGAATTTGTCTTTCATAATTTTGCCTCAACATCCACATCATGGCCACTAAACTGTTAAGTATGTGTTTCAAAACCACCTTTCTGTCATCATAATTGTTTGTGAATCAATGTCCCATGTTACTTTTATAGAGATTACAAAAAGATGGCCAAAGTGTAGTTCTAAGGTCTCAAAATGAAAAAGCTTACATCAAAAAAGACGAATATGTATATGTGGTGGATACACTAGTTTATCTTCCTAGTGCTAGTCGCTATGCTTTCTTCAAGAAACATGATCTGCTTCTGCTTGTTTTCTTCAGGTGAACTAAGAGTAGCTCCAATAGCTGTCATTGGAGGTTCTTTCTTGCCGGGATTAAGCAGTCATAACTTGTCTGAAGCATCCGTGCCATTATTACAGATGCTCGTATAGTATAGTAATCCACTCTTTCTTTCTATCATCTATTTCAATGTCATTTATGTAATCTTTGATTAGGTTTTCATGTTGGGCATTTCTCCCACATGGTGAAGGCAATGCAGCAGTGGAATCCCTTATCGGTTACTCGGGTCTCGGCTAAAACAGAGCTCAACTTGCTTCTGAGTAACCCTGAGATCTTGGAAACACATCAGAGAGCTTCTAAAGAGGTACTCCCTCCGTATCAGAAAAGTTGATGTTTTGCATTGTAATTAATGCACTTTTGTTTAGAAAGTCACTTGGTTAATTAATTAAATTTCTTTTCACAAGACTAATTAATTGCAGCATTTAGGGAGAGGAGGTGAAAAGTCAAATTTCATGTTTAAGTACCATACAAATTCTTTTTGTTTCTTCTTAATCCTTTTTTCTTCTTAATCTTTAAATTTTTATGAAAACAACATGAAGCAAGAAGAAGGCATGAAAAAAAAAAATGAAAGAAGAAGAAGAGCTTCATCCCAACAAAGAAATTGAAGAAACTATATTGGATATGTTGAAGATTTATTTGCCCAAGTTTTTTTAGTTTTGGCCTTTTCCTAATTTTTCTGTTGGTTTGTTTATCGTTTTCTTCTGTTGTTCTATGTACTTTTTCTTGTTTTGATCAAGCCTTTGATGGCTATTGATGGTTTTTTTGTTGAGCGTGAGAAAAAAAAGTGTAACTAGGAAGAAGACTTAAGTTGATGATAAAATTTAAATAAACTCTTTTTATGAAAATGTCATTAATGAAATGGACAATCATCCACAAGATGATAATAAAAACACTTAAATTGCTAAGTAACTTATTACATCTCGTACTAAAATAGGATCACAAACCATTTGTGAAGGTAGATTACCTTCTTTCTCCAAGATGAATTTCTTCAAATGTGGGATTTTATACTTGTTTGAGCCTCTGACTTTCATAATTTCTTGCATGCACGATTGCAAAGTCAAAAATATCTGGTTCACTTGTTTTGATGAGTATTCATCAAAAGAGTTTTGTACCCCCAAAACAAGTTCTTCTATCGTCTTCGGGCACACCTTGTGTTGTAGTGATTGAATGGAATTAAAAAACCCAAGGTCCAAAATATTCAAGTCCGGCGAATTTGGTTGCTGACACATCAAAAGAATATCAAAACCATGACGAGAAGCAGCTGCTCGGAATTCCTCATCTCTCGGATCAACGTGTGTTCTTGCATTATCTTGTTGAATAAAAATAGATTTTCCGATGTCTTCTCGTGGCCATCTTTCACGAATTTTTGGGAGAACTTTTTCAATTAAAAATTCTTTTATATCTTCTCTTTTGATGGAGGTCATCGGCTTTAACTCCAAAGTCCCCACCTCTCGGTTTCTACTTCGTCTCTGAGCTGGTTGCATTTTAACAAATGGAAACACTCATATTTTTCTAGAAAATACCTCGTATCCTTCTCCATCAAATCTTGGACGAGCCATGGCAGCTAAAAACATTACCTTTCCAATGAAGTTTTTACTCTGACATGTACGATACGGCTCTTCTTCAACTGGAAGAAGGTAAAAAGTCTATGTCTTTTTTGTCATATGAAACCATTTTTCATCAATATGTACAGTACATATCAACAAACTTCGGGTGATCGGGCATAGTACTACTGTCGAGCATGGAGTAACAAAATTCTAGTCGAGCTCTCATATTGTTTTCCCTCAAACTTGGCTTGATGGCATTTGTATGACGCTTAATGAGCCCTTCTTTTAGACATCGAAACAACGACGCATGGCTCACATCCAAAGAAGCCGCCAATGACCTTATAGTTTTCCGACAATGGAGTGGAACATCAACAACTCGAGCAAGGTCAATTTGACTTTTCCTCAAACCACAATTACCCTTTTTCCTATGTGATACATCAACAACTTCGCCATTAGGAGTATTTTTGGCCCGTCGCCAAATTCGTTGTACTGTTTGTAAAGATACATAGAATAAGTTAGACACTTCCGTACGTTGTAGTAGTTTTCTTCATCTTTCCATTGGCGCTTCTTTCCAATAGAGCATGATAAGTCTCTATTCTTTCTCCATATGTCATTTTTTTCTTATGAACCGTAGCTTTTTGAGAATTTTGTGATATCTCAATGCTTCCTCCTATCACAAATATTAAAATAAAATAAAATACTCCTATTAAAATGATAATCCTATTAAAAGAAACGAAACTGCATGTTCATATTATTCACAGAGATTATAAAGGTTGAGTCAAAAAAATAAGGTTGAGTCTTCGAAGACATAATGGATGACATAAGAAGTTTGAGTCAATAAAATCCGGAATCTTTTTTTTTCCCCTTGAAAGTTTCATTTATTAAAAACTGAGCAAGATCCTCTGTTTCGTTTACATTAAAATAGAGCAAAAGATCCACGAACTCTGGTACGCGAAACTGAATAACATAAACATTACAAAATATAATAGTCTAATAAAAAAAAAAATAATCAAAATACCCAAATTTATAGGAGAACAATCTTCCGGTTCTTCATGAAATGGAACGGCTTAACTATTCTCCGACGAAATAAACTCTCTTGATGGACTTTTATTCAAATCAATCAAAAATTCTCTTTCATTGCTTTCAAGTGATAAATTTAGATCAAAACTATGAAAAGCCATAGATGATTTAACTAAATGGTGTAAATCTATGTAAATATATATAAATATCAATGTAACATAATTATATTGGTTTTGGCTCCATTCTAAAAAAATATGTTTTTGAGTAACGTAATTGTGGCTCCAAGTTTGATTTGTTTTAAACAAAATTTTGATGGTTTTGTGTAATGTGATCTCATTTGTAGAAATATGAAGGGACCCAAAAATGAGTTTTTAAGACTACATTAATTATAAAAAAGAAAGTGGTGTTAATATCAATATTGGAAACCAAACCGTGCATTAAACTAATCAAACAAAAAAAGAGAAAATGATTAGTTAAGGTTCTTTCTTAATATATATGTGAAAAATCCAGAACATAGAGGAGAGAGGAGGGAGTATATGATAATATGAATCTCTATCAAGCTGCATTATCGCTAACATTTGGAATCAATCTCTCTTTAGAGGGAAATGATATGTAAGTGTGGTGGCTAATTATTTATCCAAATACATCCAATTTTAGTTTAGTGTTGTGTAAACTTTTTAATAACTTTAAAAGTACAGTATTACAATTACATATTCAACCTTTCACATAATAAAGCAAATGAGTATTTGTAAGACTGTTGAGGCCAGAGATCAAGTTTCATTAGACGTATTTTTTAGGGTACTGTTGTAATGTATTGAAAGAAATATTCTGGTGATGTTCTCATTTACGCTGTAAACAATGCAATTTGTATAAATGCCGTTAATGGGAAAACACTTGAGCAAGTATTTACTTCAAAAAGTATATAATGTAGAGCAAATCTTTGACATACAATCTTTTTTTGGTATAAAATTGTATTCCCACTATCTGACATATAAATATCCGAGGGATTTCCGACGGTTTAGGATTTTAGCCGAGAAAAACTTACCCGGTGTAAGTTTTAGCCGGGAGTTTAGAATTTTCTCGGCTAAAATCCTAAACCGTCGGAAATCCCTTGGAGATTTCCGAGGGATTTCTGACGGTTTAGGATTTTAGCCGAGGAAAACTGAATCCCCCAGCTAAAACTGACATCGGGCAAGTTTTTGCCGGGGGGTTCAGTTTTCCTCGGCTAAAACTTGTCCGGTGTCAGTTTTAGCCGAGGATTCAGTTTTCCTCGGTCCTACACCGTCAGAAATCCCTCGGAAATTTTCAAGGGATTTCCGACGGTTTAGGATTTTAGCCGGGAATAAGTTTATTAGAATACCAAGTATATATTCCCGGGATTTGCCAAAACAAGTTCAAGTTAAAAACCCAAATTAAGCTTTTTTATTAATGTAAAAGGAGGATCGGAGTAGAACATTATTTGAAAAATAGGCTAAAAGGAGGGGTCGTCTTCCATTTCACTATCGGACGAGTCGTCTATAACCACTCGGCTGAGCTCGGTCTCCGCGAGGTGAGCATTCCGTAGGACAATGTTTATGCGCTCTCCACGGTCATGTAGTTTTATCTCGGTAAGCTGCAGTCGAAGGTCAGGTCAGAGTCCTTGGAAAAAGATCATCGCCACTTCTTCTGCGGATCGGTGAAGCCCAAAGTGTCCCATAGTCCGCACGAACTCCTCATGGTATTCTTGCAGAGTCTGGTTCCCTTGCCTTGTCAAGCCTAGCCTCCAGCTACCACTGGTTGAAGTCACGTATGGCTTTTTTGGGCCGGAGGAACTTCGCTGACACTTGCGGGATCTTCCCTCTTCAACCTCGTCACAAATCCAAGGGTTGGACTTAATCTTGACCGTAGATGGACAAATGACTCTCTTACGAGCAGTTTCCCGCGTCATAGATCGATGTAATTTCGATGTAAATCCTAGATCGATGTAATTTCGATGTTTTGTATAAATTATATAATTAATAAAATTATAATTATAAACTAATAATTAATACAATTATAAATTATAAGGTATATAATTAATAAAATTATAATTATAAATAAATTCAAAATATAAAATAAAATTCGAAATACAAATAATAAAAATACAATTCAAAATACTAATAATAAAAATACAATTCGAAATACTAATTATCTAGGTTAATATCGAAATTCATAAAAAGCTCTGCATTCGTAGTCATCGCGGTTCTCCGCTCCAATCCGCCCGCAGAGGCGCATCTGACATAGAAAAATTATATTAAATTAATAACTAAATTAATGAATTAAAAAAATTACGACGTCTATTCCAATACTAAAATTTGCATTTCAATCATCCTAAACGATACTTTCTAATCATAACTAATTTCCAATCCTAATTTCTAATCCTATCCAATTTAATTGAACAAAAACAATTACCTTTTAGAGAGATGTTGGAGCTTTGAGAGAGAGAGAGAGAGGGGGAGAGAGAGAGAGAGAGAGAGAGAGAGAGAGAGAGAGAGAGAGAGAGAGAGAGAGAGAGAAAGAGAGAGAGAGATTGTGAGAGAATGAGATCGAAGGAAGAATATGGGCTCATATATATAGAGTTGTGATCGTCGTAATTCCGATGTAATTTACCATCAAAATTATGACGAATTCGATGTAAATCCGTCGTACAATTTTAACCGAAAATTCAACAAATATGAATTTTCCCGCACGCGGGAAATTCAATTTTTTGATTACGACGAATTTACGACGGATTCGATGTAAATCCATCGTAAAATTTTAACCAAAAATTCAACCAATATGAATTTTCCCGCACGCAGCAAATTTATTTTTGGATTACAACGGATTCGATGTAAATTCGATGTAAAATTTACATCGAATTTACAACAAAATACTAAAAAATGATATTCGATGTAATTCCGATGTGATTTTACAAAACAATTCTAAACCCTATACCCTAAATTACAATACACAATATTTAAATGTATCAACGAAGTATATTTGTGCATCCAAGACTTTTCTTAGTAAACAACAAATTCAATAACGACGATTGAATCTAATTTCTGGAAAACTTCTTTATCTTGCATAATAGTGTATACGCTTTGTTCTTATAAATATATCCATAACATGCATGAAATATATAATGTTATTGATTTTTGTGAAAACTCAAATTTTTGTATACAATGAGTAGAACTTAGTTAAAACAATATAAACGATGAAAAATCAATCTTATAGAACTTATAATCAACCCTATAATCATCGTAAGCCCTAAACCCTAAATTAGTATGGATTACGGATTCGATGTAAATTTGATGTAAAATTTACATCGAATTTACAACGAAATACTAAAAAAATGATATTCGATGTAATTTCGATGTAATTTTACATCGAATTTACAACGAATCCGTCGTAATATCGTCGTAATCAAAAAAATTATAAACCCTATACCCTAAATTACAATACATAATATTTTAATGTATCA
The DNA here is from genome assembly GCA_002933915.1 of Eutrema heterophyllum. NCBI lineage: Eukaryota > Viridiplantae > Streptophyta > Magnoliopsida > Brassicales > Brassicaceae > Eutrema > Eutrema heterophyllum. The sequence continues at coordinate 255,133 of PKMM01011729.1, read as the reverse complement.
ACGAAGTATTTTTGTGCATCCAAGACTTCTCTTAACAAACAACAAATTCAATAACGACGATTGAATAATAGTGTATAAGTTTTGTTCTTATAAGTATATCCATAACATGCATGAAATATATAATGTTATTGATTTTTGTGAAAACTCAAATTTTTGTATACAATGAGTAGAACTTAGTTAAAACAATATAAACGATGAAAACCCAATATTATAGAACTTATAATCAATTCTATAATCAACCATATAATCATCGTAAGACCTAAACCCTAAATTAGTATGGATTACAGATTCGATGTAAATTTGATGTAAAATTTACATCGAATTTACAACGAAATACTAGAAAAATGATATTCTATGTAATTTCGATGTAATTTTACATTGAATTTACAACGAATCCGTCGTAATATCGTCGTAATCAAAAAAATTATAAATCCTATACCCTAAATTACAATACATAATATTTTAATGTATCAACGAAGTATTTTTGTGCATCCAAGACTTCTCTTAACAAACAACAAATTCAATAACGACGATTGAATAATAGTGTATAAGTTTTGTTCTTATAAGTATATCCATAACAGGCATGAAATATATAATGTTATTGATTTGTGTGAAAACTCAAATTTTTGTATACAATGAGTATAACTTAGTTAAAACAATATAAATGATGAAAAACCAATCTTATAGAACTTATAATCAACCCTATAATTATCGTAAGCCATAAACCCTAAATTAGTATGGATTACGGATTCGATGTAAATTCGATGTAAAATTTACATCGAATTTATAACGAAATACTAAAAAATGATATTCGATGTAATTTCGATTTAATATTACATCGAATTTACAACGAATCTGTCGTAATATCGTCGTAATTCTCAAACCCTATACCCTAATCACTTAAAATTTTGTGCACTGTGCTTTAGGGTATAGGGTTTGAGTATTACGACGATTTTACGACGAATGAGGCCAGAATCGTTGTAAAGTCGTCGTAATACTCCCATAATCTTGAATCTGATAGGGTTTATTATATGTTGTATATTATTGGTTTTGTTTTTAATCATTTATCTTGTTTTTATCTAAGTTCTACTTATTGTATACAAAATTTTAGTTTTCACAAAAATCAATAACATTATATAATTCATGGATATTATTCCTAATAACAAAGGTTATACATTATTATGTATCAATGAAGTATATTTGTGCATCCAAGACCTCTCTTAGTAAACAACAAATTCAATAACGAAGAATTAATCTAATTTCTGAAAAACTTTATTATCTTGCATAATAATGTATAAACTTTGTTCTTATATGTATATCCATAACATACATGATGAATTATATAATGTTATTGATTTTTGTGAAAACTCAAATTTTTGTATACGATGAGTAGAACTTAATTAAAACAAGATAAACGATGAAAAACAAATTTTATAGAACATATGATCAACCATATAATCATCGTAAGCCCTAAACTATATACCTTAAATTAGTATGGATTATTGATCGTTGTAAATTCGATGTAAATTTACATCGAATTTACAACGAAATACTAAAAAAATGACATTTGTCGTAAATTCGATGTAATTTTACATCGAATTTACGACAAATTTTGACATTGTCGTAATTTCGATGCAAAACCGTCCTTATATTACGACGCCAAAACTTTACGACGACTTTACATCGAAAATATTTTTCGTTGTAATGTCGATGCAAATCCGTTGGTCAGTTGCATCGATTAAAAATCGTCGTAAAAATTCGTTGGAAATAGACAGTTTTCTTGTAGTGAATTGTTAACTTGTTACAAGAATAGGTAACTCGTTACTATAATGTATATACATTTGATCTTGTGGAATTCATAAGTTTCACCGGATCTTTGTCGTTTCTTACCAGATCTTCGTCAGATTTTTATCGAATCATGGATGATTTTTCTAATTATGTGATGAATCAAAATCATTACCATTGATTTTTAAGTGTTGTTGCAGAAAAAAGGAAGAAGATAAGAGATATATAATGAGAAAGAAACATGAAAGAGAAACGTGAGAGAGAAAAAATGAATGAGATGAGTTGGCATTGTTAGAAGGGTACTTTCGTAATATTTGCTTATGACAATAACAACCAAAACAGTATAACCCACTTTGTCAATTTCATAATTTTGGTGTCTATCTTGATTATTTTAATATTTGTAATTTATTTATTTTTAGTGAATATTAATTTTTAATATTTTTTTTGTTTTGTAGAATTACAGATATCAAAAAAAAATTTGGATCGAAACAAAATATATAACGAATCCAAGCCAAGTTAATAGATATTTTGCTTGCTGTGATTCGCATGTTAAAAAGAATATGGGACCTTTTACCATAGCAGGACCCACGTTCGATCAAAGTCTTATTTTGTCTGCCACGTGGTCAGCATAGGACCCATCTTTGTCGCTTTACATATGCTCTCTTGTCCCTGGCTTAATTAAATGTAATATGAGTAGATTATTAGAGTTAATTATTCCTCAATAATGGCACCCATTAACTTCCTAACTACACCATTATTTTAATTTTTGTAAGAGATTCTAATATTCTAAATTAGTTAGCGACGACAGAGAATAACTAATTTAACGTGTGGGCTGCTCGTGATCAGGTTGTTTATCGTTACATGCAAGTATCAACCTATTTCGAAAGCGTTCTTCGGCTAATAATCTCTTAATTATTCATATTTCTGACGTGATGAGCAAATGGTTTTTTTTTTTCTTCTTCAAAGTAGTTTATGCTATGGGTTTAGTTGTACTAATTTTTTGGTCTTAATAAATGTAGGGAGAACTAGAAAATAGGACTTCTTAACCAACTCTTTTTTTGGTAAAAATTTGCGAAAAATATGGTGATAATGTCGTAAAATAAGTAAAATTGTTTTTGCATATGATTTAAACAAATATCGTAAATCACGTGCGTTAAAAATTAAAATAACATGATATTTATCAAAAACATATGTGAAATCTATATTACTTTTAACAAACATGCGATAAATGAGCCAACGAGTAAAATGACCTTATATGAGAGAGAGAGGATGCAGAGAGTATTTAATTCTCAGTCTGATAAGATACAATTCGTATCTTCAGTTGCCTCCGTAAGATCCAGTAAACTCATAAACCGAGACAACAAGAGGTGTTATCCTGCAAACAATGGATTTGGGTTAGTATCTACTCTTAAGTGTTGATAAGTGTTTGCAGGGTAAATAATTAATCCGAAGTTAACTGTTATTTGTATTGTTGTCCAGTTAACTCAGATACCGAAACAACAAAAAGAGTTAACCCGTCTCCAACAATACAATTACCTTTTAACTTCGCATAACTGTTAACATTGTAAACACTTATCAGTTTTTCGAATAGATACTAACCAAAACGATGTTGTTGGGATAACACTTCTTGTTCTTGTGGTATCTGAGTTAAATGGACAACAATTTAAATAGCAGTTAACTTCATATTAATTATTAACATTGTAAACCTTTCTCAATGTTTCGAATAGGAACTAACCCCACACTAGGTGTTGACGTGATAACTCTTCAGATTGTCTCGTTATTCGAGTTACCTATACAACAATACAAATACATGTTACCTTTCGCTTAAACAAATTACCTTGTAAACACTTCTCAATATTACTGTAGAATAATGATCTCGGGACAACTCCAGCTATAATATGGCACAACCAAAAAGATATAGGTGTTTGTCGATAACTATACTACAGTAATATTGAGAAGTGTTGACAAGGTAATTGTTTAAGCCGAATGTAACATGTATTTGTATTGTTGTATCGGTAACTCGAATAACGAGACCCGAAGAGTTATCACGTCAACACCTAGTGTGGGTAAGTTCCTATTCAAAATATTGAGAAGGGTTTACAATGTTAATAATTAATATGAAGTTAACGGCTATTTAAATTGTTGTCCATTTAACTCAGATACCATGAGAACAAGAAGTGTTATTCCAACAACAGCGGGTTTGGGTTAGTATCTATTCAAAAAATTGATAAGTGTTTGCAGTGTTAACAGTTATGCGAAGTTAAAAGGTAATTGTATTGTTGTCCAGTAAACTCAGAAACCGGGACAACAAGAGGAGTTATCCCGCAAACAATGGATTTGGGTTAGTATCTACTCTTAAGTGTTGAGAAGTGTTTGCACGGTAAATAATTAATCCGAAGTTAACTGTTATTTGTATTGTTGTCCAATTAACTCAGATACCGAGACAACAAGAAGTGTTTTCCCGTCTCCAACAACAATATTACCTAGTCGTCAAGGACCCATGTCCATTGATTTGCCGCAGCTGACACACACAAAAGTGGTGGGTCTGAATTTTTTATGTGATCTGATAAAGGCACGTGTAATATATTGTAGAGTAGGGATTTTTCGGACATTTTCTTATAAATAGAACCGATTGAACAATGTCAAAAAGTTGGACTTAATTTTGGAATTATCAATTACCGTTTACTGCAATTTCTCTTTCTATTAATTATTTTAAAATTTTAACGAAGCGTATCGGATATCCGGCTAAAATTTTGGATTTTAACGGATATATGGACAACGGATATCCGGTTATTGTAGAGCATATATGGATCAGAAAATTGTCTTGGTGAATGGTGAACTCAACCAGAGCAAAGATTAACATGGGCTCTGGAAGAGCTAGCTTTTTAATGCCAAGGGGAACTAAATTTGAAATAAATGATGCATTATATTTCCCTAAATCCCACAGAAACTTGATAAGTTTTAGAGATATTCGCAGAAATGGATATCACATAGAAACTATGAACAAGAATGATATTGAATATATTTGTATCACATCACTTATTTCAGAAAGGAAGGTTATGTTAGAAGAACTACCAGCATTATCCTCCGGATTATATTCCACAAAACTTAATATGGTTGAATCATATGTTACAGTAAACCAGAAGTTTACCAGTACCTTTAAAGTTTGGCATGAACGGCTAGGACATCCTGGTACAATCATGATGCGAAAAATTATGGAAAATTCTATTGGCCATCCGTTGAAAACCTAGAAGATTTTTCAATTGGGCGAATTTTCATGTAATGCTTGTTCTCAAGGAAAGCTCATAACTCGGCCATCACCAGCCAAAATTGGGAATGAATCTCCGGTATTCTTAGAAAGAATACATGCTGATATATGTGGGCCTATCCACCCACCATGCGGGCCTGATGAGGCCATCGATGCTAGTTCAACCGAATCCGAGGAGGAAGTCATCAACGTTCCAACTATGAGGGAAACTCCAAGAACAAGATCTGGCACAAGAGCTTTGAGGGATGAGTTCAACAAGTCCGTGGAGAGTCTCATCACACTCATAGAGTTAGAAGAATTCCAAGAAGCCGAGATCACCAAGGAAATGCAAGAAGACGTTCAAGAATACATCAAGACTCCAACAACCTCATTATTGCCGGTGTTACAAGGAAATAAGGAAGCTACTATCTTCATCATTTCAAAGCAAACTCAAGCGACCAAAGAGATCACTAAATGGGTATGTGCTCCATTTGTGCTCTTTTTCCCTTGTCCAAGTTTTGTCCCAATGAATAAACTTGGAAAGGTTTTTAACGAGGCAAATGGTTCACATTATCATTGGCCCATTTAGTGATTTTCCTCAAGTCCAGCCATGATCTTCTCAAGTCTAGCAACTACAATTTCGTATGAAGTCCAAGAGTCATCCTTTTGAATTATCTGAGTTTAATGCTTACTCTTTCTCTCTCCTTCATCCAGACTTATAGTTTCTCTTTATATCTCCTTTGTATCTCATTTTCGAAACCTAAGTATTATGAAATAGAAACGAAAGTTTGTCTTCCTTTGTCGAAGAGTAATCTCTCCTTCTCGTGTGTGAAACCTTGAAGTGTGAGTGTTCCAGGCTTATCATAGATCCCTTCCATAGATCTGTGTGGCGTCTCTCATTTCCCTCATCTATCAATCATCTCTCGATTCTTCAAAGAGTGTTATACGGCCAATTGAAGATGTCACCATAGCTATCTTCCATCATTCATCTCAATCGATTCTCTAGAGAGTGTTGTATGGCCAGTTAGAGTTTCTCCATCAATTCACCATTGTAAGAGCAAGCCCCCTTGTTCCTACATCATCTGGTATCATAGCTTAAGCGCTTCTACACCAGGTTTTATCTATCCTTTGATTCAGTTCATTTCGTTTTTGCTTTGTTTGCTTCTGTTTTTGATTTCCAGAAAAAGAAAACCACAAAAATATCATTGCTTTGCTCATTGATTTCGTTTGCTGCACTAGATTTGTTCATTTTGCATCATATCATCACGTTCATCATACTGTTTCATCAATTTTGTTTTGTTTTAGTGTGTCTTTTCGACTTCCTTTGCACTTGATCTGTTTTGTTTTGTGTTAGACATGAATTTCGTGAGTATGGGAGATCAAGGAGAACCAAACGTGGCTTAGTTGCTGACTGCTATTCAAACTCAACTCCAGACCCTTGGAGATCGTATAACACAAATTGAGCAACCTCCACCAGTCCGTAGATATCCCATTAGAATTGTGAATCCACCAAGAGCAAACCAAGTCGATGATGATGAGTAAGAGTCGGATGATGATCCACCAGATTACAATCCAAGGCCGGCCAATGAGACAACACCACCGTGACTGAGGAAGAGGAGAATATGGGAGGCAAGGAAACCAAGACGTCAAGCTCACGGCACCAACATTTGTTGGAAAGGTTAATCCAGATGCCTATCTTGATTGAGAAAGGCGTATGGAGTATATCTTTGAGTATTACAACTATTCAGATCAAAGAAAGGTGTCTTTAACTGCTGCCCAACTCACTGAAAGCGCCTTAGCTTGGTGGGACAGATATGTTTTCGAAAGAAGAAGGCATAGGCATGGACAAATCAGTACGTGGGATGATATGAGGTTTCAACTAAGGAAGAGATACGTGCCTGCCTACTACTATAGAGACCTACATAAGAAGTTCAGAAAGCTCACTCAAGGATCCAAAACTGTTGAAGAATACTTTGATGAGTTTGAAATGCTTAAGAACAGGCTGGAAAGTGAAGATTCAGAGGAGACTTTGATGGCACAGTTTGTAGACGGTCTTCAAGACAGGATTGCGAGAAAAGTTGAGAGACAGACTTATCATGATATGGATGAGTTGTTGCACCTTGCTATCCAGGCCGAGCAGCACATCAAGAGGAAGACTCTTGCAACAAGCCGTTGCAAGTCTAAACTTAAGTATTATGAAATAGAAACGAAAGTCACATGCCAGATATATGGGAGACAGAAAGAAGATCAAAAACCTAAAGCTGTTGACATTGCATTGCTAATGCAAAGGTAAGACGCCACTATTTTGGATTCCTCTCTTGGTTAAGGAGATGGACTTTTCTATCTCAGGTCTAGCTAAGGCTTCTGTTATATATATTGTATTACCAAGGTAATCTCTTTCATTCTATTGTCAGAAATGAAGCCCTTCGCATTGCTTATATTGATGTTGTTGATACTCCAAAAGAGGGTAAATCTCATACAGAATATTATTCAAAACTTGTGAAGGCCGACATCAGTGGAAAGGATAAGGTAAACTGTTATTATCTGTGAACCCAGTTATGAGACTAGTGTTCTTGTTTCCTTATTGTTTGAAACACTTGAACATGCTTTAACTGATGGGTAAACTGTAATTGCGCTGTAAAGGGAATTTGCGTTTCTTCCCCCTTTTCCTCTTTGGTCTTTCTATTTGTTATATGGAATGGCCACTTTGCTCTTTCTTTATGCAGGAAATTTACTCCATAAAGTTGCCTGGGGACCTGAAACTTGGTGAAGGCAAACCTGAGAATCAAAACCACGCCATTGTGTTTACTCGCGGAAATGCAATCCAAACTATTGATATGAATCAGGTTAGTATTCAATTCTTCTTTCTTCTCTTGGCATTTTCTTGTTTTAAATGCCTTCTTTCAAGATCTTGTGTGGGTTTTTTTATTGTTTAGCTTCTCTGAAGTTCAATGAAGTAGACTAGAAATATATAGGCTCTGTAAATAATAGTTTAAAATTTTAAATTTGAAAAAAAAAAAATATAGGCCGTGAGAACAACAGCGCTTCATAGCTCATGCACATGTCTGGTTGAGACAACTGACTGAAGAAAATGTTTTAAAACTGGACAATCCAGCTTAAACTTATCATATGTGGCTGTAGTTTGATTTGGCTGACCGAGCATTATCCAATACCTTGTCCAGTCCATCTAAATTGGATGTATTGACTAGATTTCCTCGTGGTACTAGAAAACCCAAGGCGTCATTATGTGGAATTTTACTTCAGAAAAATTTGAGCTTTTGCGACATTCAAATTAGATTTAACAAAATTTTGCTTTCCTTAAGACCAAAGTGAAAATTTTGCCAAATCTAATTAAACACATAATTTTACAAAGTACATCCAATATGGAGTTCACTAACGAAGAGTGGTTCCTAGCCTTGTTTTTAAGTTTGAAGTTCAAAATTAAAGACATAAATTTGGAGTAGGATTACTTCAATTTCTTTCGCTAACAGAGAATGGTTCCTAACTGAAAAGTACATACTGATTACATTTGAGTTTGGTGTTGGACTCTTCACATGTGAATGTACCTGAATCTTCTATCATGTGTACATGCGTGCTTTAGATCCTGTACGTTTTTATACGAGAGCTAAATGCATCCCACCCCTCTAGCATCATGTTTTAATTTTTTATTTCGTTATTTGTTAGGATAATTATTTTGAAGAAGCCTTGAAGATGAGAAATCTTTTGGAGGAATTTGATCGGGACCATGGAATTCGACCACCTACCATTCTTGGAGTTAGGGAACACGTCTTTACTGGAAGGTGTGAACCAGACATTCGTATATCTGTAGCCTACATAGCAGTTCCAATGCTACGCCTTAAACCACTCGGCCATCTCTTCTATTTACTTATTTTATATCATTACCTTACATAATTGTTTGCGACAATATGCAGTGTCTCCTCCTTGGCCTCTTTCATGTCCAATCAAGAAACCAGCTTTGTAACTCTAGGTCAACAGTATTGGCGAAACCCTTAAAGTAAGCTACTACCAATAAGTTACATCTTCCCTTGAACTCAGATAGAATCCTTATTCTAGGATCCGCATGCATTATGGTCATCCAGATGTCTTTGACAGAGTTTTCCATATTACACGTGGTGGTATCAGCAAGGCCTCTCGGATCATCAATATTAGTGAAGATATTTTTGCTGGTAAAGTCGATTCGTTAATTGACAGTTACCTTCAAAATTGTTTGGTGTTTTAAGACAATAAAAACACATGAATTATGAAAAGTGAAATTCTGAATGTTCAGCCATTTTTTAATCTAAATTTCTTCTAATGAATGTTGATTCTATGATGCTATGGTTTTCAGGTTTCAACTCAACTCTACGTCAAGGGAATGTTACTCATCATGAGTATATTGAGGTCTGTACTTTTTAACTTTTTTTTTTTTTTGAATGAATGTAAAATTTATTCAAAAAAAAAAAAGTTTCTACAACGAGTGTTACATCATTCTGAATTTAAAAAACATTTAAATATTATATATGCTAATCTAGATCCTAGTTGCAAACTATAGTTCTAGACGTCCGTTATATTTATGGTATCCCGAGTCCTTCTCACCTCCATGTCGTCGCACCTACTTTTTAACTCTTTACAATTGAAATGATAAAAAATATATATGCATTAATTCTAATTACAGGTGGGCAAAGGGCGAGATGTTGGTGTAAGTAATATAGAAACAGATAATATTATAGATGATTGAGTGAGTGAATGAGTACATTAGCTAGGGAATATATAGAAGGAAGAGAGAGAGAGATTGAGCACAACATTTGCTTAGTGGAGAGGAGCGTACAACATGAATAATAAGTCAAAGAGTAAGTGGAGAGATTTAGGGATGTGTTGGATTGATTGACGGAGTAGATGTTCCTACACTATCATAGACTCTAATAGTTGGGCTCAATCAAATAGCTCTGTTTGAAGGGAAGGTTGCTGGTGGGAATGGTGAACAGGTTCTTAGTCGGGATGTATACAGACATGGCCAGCTCCTTGATTTCTTCCGAATGATGTCGTTCTACTTTACAACTGTTGGCTTCTATTTCTGTACAATGTTTACGTGGTTTAAATAGTGCAGTCTTGGCGTCTGATATGGGATTATGGTTAAGGATGGTTAACGTGTTTTAATTATAGAGTTTTTGTGCTTTTTCCTTTATGAATTAGGTTTTGGTATTTAGTCTTTTTCTTTTCACGTTGGATTTGGATTTAAGTAGTTTAGGTTTTTTTCCTTTTTACATTAGGTTTATAATTAAGTGTATCAAAACCTATATAAGGAAAGAAACATAACTTCCAAGAATTAACCTTAATCTCCAATTGATATGAACCTTTGTTCACGTAAGATATAGATAGAGAGATTTAGGCTAAGCTTCCTCTTAACCCTAGTCTCTCTTGGAGATTAAGGTTAATTCTTGGAAGTTATGTTTCTTTCCTTATATAGGTTTTGATACAAGGAAATTGATATGAACCTTTGTTCACGTAAGATATAGATAGAGAGATTTAGGCTAAGCTTCCTCTTAACCCTAGTCTCTCTTGGAGATTAAGGTTAATTCTTGGAAGTTATGTTTCTTTCCTTATATAGGTTTTGATACACTTAATTATAAACCTAATGTAAAAAGGAAAGAAACCTAAACTACTTAAATCCAAATCCAACGTGAAAAGAAAAAGACTAAATACCAACCTAATTCATAAAGGAAAAAGCACAAAAACTCTATAATTAAAACACGTTAACCATCCTTAACCATAATCCCATATCAGCGTCATGGTTCTTATTTTACCTTCATAACAATACTTAGCAGTCAACTCTGTAAAAGAAGTTTACGACAAGTCTTGCATTATCAATTTCTATGGGTCACTTTATTTTTGTCCCTTGTATCTGGAGTTCCAAGTTTCTCCAAGTATGGTTTCCAGGAAATCATGCTGATAATCTGACATTTACATGGCCTCTTGCAGTTGACGGTGCTTACTGTGTATATTTTCTTATATGGGAGGGCATATCTGGTAAGCATTGTTACCTAATGCTGGTTATGACGCATGTGCTATCTTCATGAATGATTATTGTACCACTTATTCTTGCATATTGATGTTAAGTGAAGGTCTCTATAACCCGATCTTGTGTTTTATTTTTTATAGGCACTTTCTGGAGTTGGAGCTACTATTCGAGAAAGAGCTATTCTTCTGGACGATACTGCACTTAGCGCCGCCCTTAAGGCTCAGTTTCTGTTTCAGATTGGTGTCTTCACTTCTGTGCCAATGATTTTGGGATTTATTTTGGAACAGGGTTTTCTCCAGGTACTGGTTTAATCATATCATAATGCTATGCCATATTTTCTGATATGATTTACAGGAAGCGTGTATTTAAAATTTCCTTGGAGACTGACACGTGTTCTGAGTTAGCTCGTTCATTTACTTGATTATCTACAGTATACTTTTCTTGGATTATGAGTCGCCTTATGGTCACACATTCACATGTTTTCTTTCTGATGTTTTGTTGTGAGTTAGGAAGTTATCTCTTTTTAGGCCATCTTTCGTGGTGTAGGCATTGTCAGTTACAGCTATGCATTCTGGAGACGGACTCTCTTGTTCTGAATTATCATTTTTGTTTGTTCAATTATCTAAATGGAGATCCTTACTGGATATGGGCATAGAGTCTTTTGGTCAAAATTATTTTTCTACTTTTTGTGTTTTGCTTGTTAATAGAACTTAATCTTCTCCATCTTTCACTGTGTAGGCCATTGTCAGTTTCATAACAATGCAATTTCAGCTATGCATGTACTGTCTTTTTCACATTTTCCCTTGGCACAAGAACCCATTATTTTGGACGGACAATTCTCCATGGTGGTGCAAGGGTATATTCTCATTCTCGGTTCTTAAATTTCTTTAAATTGTGTTGAATGTGATAAACATTGTTTGTTACCAGTACCAAGCCACTGGAAGAGGCTTCGTCGTCAAGCATATCAAATTTTCTGAAAACTACCGTCTTTATTCCAGAAGTCATTTTGTCAAAGGGTGATCTCCTCGTATACTCTTTGGCTCTTATGTAAATTTATTGATATGCTACATTTTTTTGTTTCTCTAGGATGGAGATTATTCTCTTATTGGTTGTCTACCTTGCATATGGAAATGATGAAGCTGGTGCGGTTTCCTACATTCTTCTGACTGTTAGCAGCTGGTTTTTGGCTCTTTCTTGGCTGTTTGCTCCGTACCTGTTCAACCCTGCCGGGTTTGAGTGGCAAAAGTAAGTGGTGCTATCCTATTTATATCCTGTTGAGTAACATGTTCTCTCATTGAACAAGTTTTTTTTCTTCTGCTTTCAGAGTCGTGGAGGACTTCAAAGAATGGACGAATTGGCTCTTTTACAGAGGTGGAATTAGTGTGAAAGTAGCTGAAAGCTGGGAAGCATGGTGGGAAGATGAACTGGTAAGAACTAATGCTCGTTAGGCTGTAACAGTACACCTTTCGGAGATGTTTTAGGAGTGTCTTGCTTGTCTGACTACTAATTTTTCTACCTTGTTTGGAGAATAATAATTAAATTTGTGCGTCAACAGTCTCACATTCGGACCTTGAGCGGGAGGATAATGGAGACTATTTTAAGTCTACGATTCTTTATCTTCCAGTATGGTATTGTCTACAAACTGGAGCTACAAGGGTCAGATACATCATTTGCGGTACAGCGTTTCCCTTCGTTAACTACTTGTATCTACGCCTTTGCATATCTTCGTTTGCTAGTTTCTGTGCTATGGTTAATAGAACTTTCGGTCCCTTTTCCACGTCTTGGTTTCCCTTTGTTAACTAGTTGAAGAGTAGCCGAACTCATTTATTATTTTGTTACAAGGGTTGCTTTATGATCTTTGCTGTGAACGCAGCTGCTTAATAATATTACTTATCCATCTGCAGTGGTACGTGTTAGAATAGGAATATTCTCCAATGAATATCTCCTATTAGATATGATCAAATATGTAAAGATTACATTTAGATATGACTCATGTACCTATATAAGGATTACCTTGTTAATAGAATTCGCTACAGAGTTTAATCATCTTACATGGTATCAGAGCAAAACCCTAGCAAATACCGAAGTCTCTAGTCTTGGCTGCTAGAACTCGATCCATCTCCGCACTCTTTCTTCTTCCTTCTCATCGTCTCTTTTTCTTCTTCTTCTTCTACTTCTTTTCTCCATCGGCCTTATGACAACCCTTGTTGCCGCCGTTTCTTCTTCTTCCAATGACAAGCCGTTTGGCATCGCCCAAATTCGTGCTTACAAACCAATTCAACTTGATCTCAACAAGATGAATTATGATGTACGGCGTGAGCTCTTTGAAACTCATTGCCTCACGTTCGGTGTCCTCGGCCATCTCGATGGCTCCTCCATGCCTACCCCAAGTGATGAAAAGACATGGAAGGAACACGACGGACTTGTGAAGATATGGATCTACGGCACCGTGTTTGAGCAATTGCTCGACACAATTCTCAAAGCCAAATCCTCAGCCAATGACATATGGCTCTCTTTCGAAAATCTTTTTTCGGGATAATAATGAAGCTCATGCTTTTCAATATGACAATTGATAACACCGGTTTTTGACTATTTCTATGGATCACTTTCATACTCTTTTGCAGGTGTTTTAATTCCGTTTTCAAAAGTTTTCAAATGATTTTCATGTTTTAGAGTTTTGAAAGACATTTCAGATAACTCGGGATAAAAGAGTGCATTTCGGAACAAATGTACGTTTTTGGATAAACTCGGACCGTCAGAAGTCTTGCCATCAAAGAAGACCTTCTCATCGTCTGATCATCACCAAATTTGGACACAACAAAGTAGATACAACCAACTTTCAAATGCAATTGGATTGGAGACAATCCGACGGTTGGATCCTTAAATATACCCGAGGCACTGAAGGCAATGAAGCTGCCCTGAAGAAGAAGTTCACCGCGCCTGGAAGCCACCCAGCCGTGGCCAAGCACTGTCTTGCCGCCCCTGGAAGAGCTCGACCCGCGGCCGAGAGGCGTTTCGCCGCCCCCAGAAGCCACGCACCGCGGCCATGCCCACTGCGACCAAATCAACGCTTTTCTTCACCAGAGGCCAAAACCGTCTTTTCTCACCAAACCCTAAACGCCCTAAGCAAGGGTTGAAGACCTATAAATACTTGTTTACAGACTCATTTTTCGTGAGCCATAAAAAAATAGATAGTTTAGAGAGATTATTTTGTGCTTTCTTTTGGTTTAGTTCTTTAGACTTTTGTTCGATACTTTTGGGATTGGTGGAGAAGTTCTCTCCGGACATCGTTCTTAAATTCGAGAGGCTCCTTCACCAATCTCCTGCACTTTAATTCAGTTTTGTTTATGCTTTACTTTCTGTTCTAGTTGTAGTTTAGTTTTCGTTCTTACTTTTGCACATTACTCTTGTTCGATAACTTTTAGAGAAAGGTGAAGCGATTCTCACCGGACTTAGTTCTTAAAATCGTGAGGTTTCTTCACCAATCTCCATCAATTTATTTAATTATGATTTTCGTCTCATCTATGTGTGAGTAGTTTTATTGTTGGGTTTAAAGGGATTATCAAAGGGGAATTCTATGTTCGATAAGGATTTCACTTGGTAAAACCCTAACCGATTTCTAGAGCTCTTTCTTATGGATTGTTGTTAATGCGTGAATCTAGCGTCATGAACTAGAGGCTGATTCTAGGTGTTTAGAACCACGAGAGTGCTGAATCTAAACATCTGAAAAGTTCATCCATAAGAGCGTGCGCGTTGTAAGATTTCGAAAGTATACTTACAGAGTGCCGTGAGCATATGAACCAGTAGGCTCATCACAATCTTCCGCGCGGCCAGAGACGAAAGCTACTGGTCGAGTGTATATNAGTTCTTCGTTTGGCGCGATCTTTGGGTGACATCAGCTGGCTTCGATGAAAGCAGACTGGGTTTTGTACCGATCCATTCTGGATCGGTATGGAGAGTGAAGCTGGGTCGGTACTACTCTCTGCCTCAGTACCGACCAGATAGTACCGGTCTAGGATGGGTCGGTATTGGGCTTACTTGTGCTGATCCAATGCTGGTCGGCGTTGGTCTCGCGGCCAGACGGATACACCTTCGGTAAAATCGCGATATCTCTCGGAATACATGTCCGAATGACCTGATTCGACCTCCTATGGCAAGATAACGCATCTGGCTACATCTTTAATGAAGATGATTGAGGCTGAATCGGACTGTAACGCCTTCGTTCTGCCGGATCTTCAAGACAGTTCGGAATGATCCTTGCATCCTCTTTTGCTCCATTACTCTTAACATCTCCAAAATGTCTCCAAACACCTAGAAAACACTCCAAATGAATGCAAGACTCACTAGGACCTAATTCAAACTAACTAAAGCCTAATTTAGACCAAAACACTAAAGAAAGATATGAAAACACATGCATGAGACCTAAAATGCTAAGTTAAATGCATGCTAAAAGAGGTAAAATATTGGAATATCACTAGGGGCCATGTGATTGAATCGAGCATACCCCGAGATATCCCTCTCGACCCAACAACGTTTTAACATAGTTACAAACCGTTTTCTTAGTATTAGTTTAGCAATTACATTCTCTTAGTTTAGGATAGCCATCAATTTTCTTAGTTTAGGATTAGTAGAAATTTTCCGTTTTTCGTTCTTACAGCTTTTCTCCTTGTGGATCGATACCTAAAGTACTACAATCGCACCTGTGCCCTTGCAGAACTTCTTAGGTTTATAAATTTAAAACCTTAGATTCTCGGAGAACAATCCGAACGCATCAAGTTTTTGGCGCCGTTGCCGGGGAGAAATCGCTACCGTTTCTATCACACCTTAGAAGTTAGTAAATCGACTCTAGACCAAACTTTTTCTTTTTGACTTTTGGTTTTGTTTTTCTTTGTTTCAGGCTTTGAAACATGAACTCGCCTCTGGAGCGAGATTGCTACTACGAGCGGGGTTACTACGACCCATCTTGCGCTCACTACTGTCACGACTCACACTATAACTGTGAATCGTCCTACATGGATTGGAAACCGGCACCGACCATCTATTCTCATGGACGCCACGAGCCTCCTCACTACCGAGACGAACCTTTTGCGTCTCCGTCCGTCAACACTCAACAAAACCCTCACCATCAGCACCACCAATTTTCAAACCATCGCATTTTCAACTCGAAGATTAGCATGAGTTTGGGGCGACTCAACATCATGTTAAATCAGTATCTCGATTGTCAAGTCGAAACCGAGGCAGCCATGAACAAGAGGCTAGACACAATCCAAACCGAATTCAACAAGAAGTTTGATGATCTTGCTGCCCACATCACCACGCTTGAAGAACAGACTCTAAAAGATGCTGCTGCTATCAAAGAAAAGACCGATACCATGGAGGAAGAGTAAACAAAGCAAAAATACGACATCATTCAAAATTCCATGGAGATTCGCGATTCGAAGCAAGAAATCAAGGAGACTAGTGAGTTTGCTTCTTGGTACAGAGAGAAGACTGATGATGAACTCCAAGAAGTCGAATATCACCTCAGCATACTCGAGTACAAAGCTAGAGAAACCGATGCCACGGTGAATCACTTGTCCAACACTAAAAGGAGAACCAAAACTTGTTTGGAGAAGCTTTCTAAAAATCATGAGGAACACGATGCAACACTTTATGATCATGTTCCTGACCTGGAGGAGAAGCCAAATGACTCCCAAGGACCAGAAAACACTTAAGAAGACGACAAACCGAACAAGTTCACACGGACTCCTCTCACCACGGTTGCGAGCTTTCCAGCCGCGGCCAACTGCCCATTCACCGCGCCTCCGTCTCCTCCAGCCGCTGCCGAGCCCCCTTCGACCGCGCCTCCGTCTCCTCCACACGCGGCCAGCCTCTGCTCGTCTTCCCTTGAGCCGTTCGAGTCCCAATCATCATCCTTCGAGCAAGCAGCCTCCTTCATTGATTCTCAAGCCTCTAAAGACCCTACAACCACCTTGCAACATAGTTCTATCTACCCAACCACCCGAGGAAGTCAAAGAACAATACTCCGAAGAAGAAGACTCAAGGTTATTCTTTCGTGAATCTGATTTTAGCTCGCTGAGTGACTTTGACCTTGCACCAACACCACCACCAAGTCCAATACCGAAAGATCCAAGGACAGAATGCATCACCCGAGAGGGATTGATTGAGTTTAACGATTTTGTGAAATCAATCCCGATGTGCACCTCTTTCGAAGAAGTTTGGTAAAAAAGACCTCTATACGCTTTCTTCCGCTACAGCAATGAGAGCAAGGAAGACGTTCATACCTATTTCATGAGAGCGAGACGTTTGATGTGTTGCGTTTTTGACGTTTTCCAATTCGCACTTTTTGTACATAATCGAGTCTTTTTCGATTGTTTTAGTCTTCTAGGAGTCATTTCAGGTGTAAAGGCATTTCGGGACGGAGTCCGGAGGCCTAGAACGGAAAAACGGCGAAACCGAACAGAAAAAGATGGGATCGATCGATCAACCTCACTGCATTGATTGATCCACAAAATCGGACAATTGCTGGATCGAGCTCTGATTGATGCAGACCGATCAATCTCTTAAAAAGATGGGATCGATCGATCCACCTCCGGGGATCGATCGATCCAGCCTCTGTTAATAGTGTTAAAAACGTGTTTCTTACTATTTCACCAAACTTCTCTTTCTTTTTGACGCCCAAAACTCGAAAATAAGGGCTGGAATCCAGGATTTATCATATCTTCTTGTCTCTGTACTACTCTCTTTGATCTTGGTGATTTGTAAGCTTGGAAAGCAAACATTTGATTCTACATATTGGAGAAGTTTTCTTAATCCCTCTTCTATTTCTGTTTTTATTACTCATGTGTTCTTCATCATCTCTCTGTATTTGTTCTGCAATTATGAGTGAGTAGTTTCTTAGTTAAGCCAAGGGTGTTAAGGGATTTCATGATTTAACGGTTTATGATAGATTAAACGGGAATTTATTCGGTGGATTCTTCGTCTAGGGTGTTCTTATTGCTTGAATTAAACTGATCACTTAGTTTATGATCTTAGATTATCTAGCGCACGGGAGTGTTTGTCTAGATGCCGGAATGATCCTAGATGAGCAAAACGTCCTTATCCAACAAGAGTTGATGTTAAGGCATTCTTGTGAACTTATCAAATCGAACTAGAAAAGCATGTTTAGAACCTTTGAATTCAACATGAGTTAGTATTCATAGTTTTAAGCATAGGGATTAATACCCTGGGAGGAGGTTAATTTATTATTAGGTTTGAGTTCTAGACGATTTTTAATGCAAACCCCTGTTTAAGATGCATTAACCGTTATTCGTGATTTCCCGCAACGTCACCCGAGGCTTAACACTTTCTTCATATGAATTTGCATCGTTGTAGTTGTCGTTCTTAGTTTCGAAATTACAAAACCAACAAAATCTGTCATTCGTCTTAGCTTTAATTTCATCCTGCATTCTCATAGTCGTAACACTTGGTCCTTGTGGATTCGATCCCTACATTACTACTTCGTATTGCTGTGCACTTGCAGTAGTTACACTTAGGGTTAAAACCTGACCACATCAAGTTTTTGGCGCCGTTGCCGGGGACCAATTGTTGCATATGAGTCTTGGACGAAAGTTCAGACTAAGAATTTCTTTTTGTCGGTACTAACTCGTTTTATTGTTGCTCTTTTCCTTGCATCTCAGGTACATGACCAGAGCCAAGGCTCTGAAAATCTGCTTGAGTTGAACAACGAAGATTTGGCAAGAGTGGAACGAGAAAACAACAGAGCTAGATTGCAAAGAAAAGAAATGGCTAACTTACCGGACAATCAAAATCTGCCTGTTGATGGAGACGATCATCACGAGTATGGTGAGGAAGGGAACCTCTTGAACCCTCCTCCTCTTGCTCATGATGGCGATGGCGATCTAAACGCCAATGCAAACCAAGCAGCTGCTGCTCAACACCAGTTGAATCAAAGACAGCCTCCACGGAGACCGATCGGGGGGTATTAACACTCCTCAGCAATTTTACCAGGACAGAACCGCTATTCGTCCACCGCCTATTCAGAGGCAGAACTTCGAGATCAAACCTCAGATCATTGCTCTCGTCGAGACACATCTGTTATATGGGAAAGCTTCGGAAAATCCCATGAACCACATTGAAATGTTCGAAGAAATTTGCAGCACTACAAGCTCAAATGGAGTCCCTGCGGACTATTTGAAGTGCAAGCTTTTCTCCTTCTCTTTAGCTGATCCAGCAGCGAGATGACTCAAATCTCTAGAGCCGGGTTCTTTGACTTCTTAGGATGCAATCAGGTCGGCCTTCTTGGATCAGTTCTACACCAAATCCAAGACCGCTTCTCTCAGAATCAAGATTACTCAATTTCAACAAAACAGCGGTGAACCTTTCAATGAAGCATGGGAGCGGTTTAGAGAATATCTAAGGGAATGCCCTCATCATGGCTATTCCGACGAACAAGTGCTGAACATCTTCTACGATGGAGTAGATTGGGACTCCAAGAATTGTCTAAATGCGGCCAGCAATGGCAACTTCATGACAAAGACCATGGAGGAAGCTTATGAGCTTATTGAAAATCTTTCTGCGAGTTCAAATCATCGCAATCCCGAGTATGATAAAACGAGACGTGTGAGTGGTGTTGAAACACAAAGGATGGATGAGCTTTTTGCAAAGGTTAATGGCATTGCTGCACTACTTAAAGGAAATAAAAAAGCTGTCAACTCACTTCCGAGATTCGCGGAACTTTACGGAAAATATGGAAAAGGAAGATTAATTAGTTTTCTAATCCGGGATGCGCGGAGCTTTTCCCGGATTCGGGGAACTTGTCGAAGCCGCCGAGGAGGCTTATAAATAAGGAAGTCCCGATTACATTTGGGAGGAGGGCAATACATTTTTAGAGAGAGAAACTAAGAGCTCGAAATCCAATCTCGACCTCACTATCGATTTAAGAATATTTTTGTAAACTCCGACGAGTTCGATTGAATAAAACCGAGATACCGATCGATCTTTCAATTCTTTTTATCCTTGTGTGATCTCAACGATCAACAATTGGCGCTAGAAAGGGGGGCCACATCTCCGAGTCTCTTTCGATAACCCCAATACTCGATGGCAGCGGTTCCACGCCAGAAGCTACGACAACCCCGATACTCGATGGCAGTGGTTCCACGCTTGGCGATAACGGTACCCAAAACAACGGACTCGACAATCTCAATCCTGGAAACCGCGCTCAGACGGACAACTACGATGATCCATCACTTATTCCGCCAGGCACCGCTATTGCGACCAAGGCACCAGTCGACCAAACCACTCTCTTGATGGCCTTAACAACACAACTCGCCGAACTCGCAAAAAAAAACGATGAACGGTTCAACCCTCTATTCGCCAGGTCGGAACTTCGAGACCAGGTCGGCGAACTCAGACAGAGCCCATCATCCTTCCGACCCGATGAAGTAACACCTCCTCTTCGCCGAAGACTTATCACCGAGCTAAATCGAAATCAGAGCACAACAGCTCGATTTCCCGCATTAAGATCTGCCGATAGCCAGGAAACACATATCACCGATCAGGCATCTCTGGATCAGAGCCCAACTTCAAGACATGAAATCCAAGTTCCATCAAGCTACTAGTTCGGCACCCGAGATTGACCGCGTTATTCAAGAAACCCAAAAAAACACCATTCACACATCGGATCATCGACACACCGATCCGGCGATTGGAAAAGATCAAAATCACACCGTACGATGGGCATACCGACCCTCGCCACTTCATGACCTCGTTCGGCATCATGATGAACCGTTTTCGATTTGACACCAAGGAGGAAAAAGATGCCGCAACTTGCCAAATCTTCGTGGAGAACCTCAACGGAACCGCGCTCGACTGGTTCTCACAGCTAGATGCGCACTCGGTCGACAATTATACCGAACTGTCTACCAAGTTTCTCAAGCGCTTCACCATGTTCATCAAACAAAAAACTCGGAATGCCGACGTATGGGCCCTCGAGCAGAAAAGCGATGAACCGTTGCGTGATTTTATGAACAGATTCAAAGCAATAGTGTCTAACTGCACCATCGACGATGAAGCCGCGATCGAAGCCCTTTACAAGGCGACCTTGTATAAATCGGATTTTCACAAGGAGATCAAGCGCAACTGGCCGAACACTCTAGAGGACATCTTACACAATTCGCACGTCTACATCCTCGAACAAGAAGAAACAACCGCAAATGATAAGCAGTACGCCCTTTCAAAGCAGGTCGCACCCAGAGAAAAGCCAAAAGAGGAGTATCGCGAGAACCAACCCCACTACGAAAGACGAACTACGACCCAACAAGTCAGTACTATTCAACCACAACAACATTGGAATACATGGGTCTGGCCCGAGCTACCGAACGAGCCGACTTCAAGCGAAGAAGCGTTATGCCAATTTCACAACAGAGAAGGTCACATCACCGAAGAATGCCGACACCTCAAAGATTTCCTCTTTTTGAAGTACAAAAAGGGCGAAGTCCCGGTCGGGGCAGCATTCCAGCCTGGCAACAGATTTCGCCGTAATGAAAATAATGAAGGTCGTTGGTCGAACGTCGCCTGAAGTTCGGGACAAAGAATTATCACGGAGCAACCAAAACGAGATCGTGAGAACCAACCCGAAAATCAGAACATCCCGCAAGTCCGGAAGCGCGTTAACATGATTATGGGAGCCCTTGAGTCCTGCAATTACTCAGTCCGGGCGATCAAAGAGCACAACAGAGAAGTAATTGCGGCGCGACGGCAGAACCGAGTTGTAGAAGGCGGGGTATCGGTAACCTTCTCTGAGGCCGATACGGAAGGTCTCCACGTGCCACATAATGACCCTCCAGTCGTTAACTTGCTTATCGGAGACGTTGCTGTCGGGAGAATCCTTATCGACACCGACAGCTTGGTAAACGTGATATTCAGACAGACATTGAGAGACATGGATTTCCCGGACTCCGACATTAAAGAAAACATTGAACCTCTCACTGGATTCACAGGCGAACAGACCATGACCGCGGGAACTGTCAAAATACCGATCTACGTCGGCGGACTTGTAAGAGTGGTCAAATTTGTGGTCCTCGACAGGCTGGCGATCTACAATGTCATCCTCGGGACACCTTGGATCCACACGATGAAGGCCATTGTCTCGACCTACCATCAATGCTTGAAATTCCCAACACCATCCGGAGTCTTC
The DNA here is from genome assembly GCA_002933915.1 of Eutrema heterophyllum. NCBI lineage: Eukaryota > Viridiplantae > Streptophyta > Magnoliopsida > Brassicales > Brassicaceae > Eutrema > Eutrema heterophyllum. Next base: position 232,885 of record PKMM01011729.1, on the reverse strand, counting down.
ACCCTCAAGGGCGATCAGATAATGTCCTGAACATGCTATATCAACGAATGCAAACTTAGGACGGCAGCCCGAACATGCGTCATCGACACGAATAGAACTTCGGCAGATTCATTAGATCGAAAGATGGATCCTGACTTGCCCAGGCGCGAGACAATCATCCATGCCAGTATCGACGAGCGCAATCCCGAAATATGCGTTGGTATCGGAGCCGAACTGGATGAAGAATTCAAAAGTGATATGATCCGTTTCCTCAAAAGGAACGTCTCGACATTCGCCTGGACAATTGCGGATATGACCGGGATCAACCCAAAAATCGCGTGTCATGAGCTCGGCATTGACACTATTTTCAAACCGATCAAGCAGAAAAGACGTAAGCTCGGCCCAGAAAAGGCGCAAGCCGTCAATGACGAAGTCGAACGTTTACTCGCAGCAGGCTTAATCACCGCGGTCAGATACCCAGACTAGTTAGCTAATCCGGTTGTTGTGAAAAAGAAGAACGGAAAATGGAGAATTTGCGTTGATTTCACCGACCTTAACAAAGCTTGCCCAAAAGACAGCTTCCCGGTTCTGCTCATCGATAGATTGGTGGAATCCACAGCCGGAAACGAACTTCTATCCTTCATGGATGCCTTCTCAGGATACAACCAAATACTCATGCACCCCGACGACCGAGAGAAGACATCGTTCATCACGGATCGAGGCATCTATTGCTCTAAAGTCATGCTGATATGCTCAAATTAATACCCTAAAAATACTAAAGCAGTTGTTGTAGTATAAGTAGGGGTCGAACACAAGAACTCCAGATATCACTCAATAGATTATACATTAGAATTAAGCTAAACCAAAAGATGTAATTGAAAGCAAGTGCGTAAATTAAACGAGTTGTAAATCAATTGGAAAAGAGATAGGCTCAGGGTCTTTCTCAGGAATTCAATGAATGTAGATAAACTAACTAACATGATTCAGATTTAGCGCGGTTCTTGAACTCAAATCACTAAAGTATAGCTAACCAACTCTCGTTGCGAAAACTATCTAAGTCTAAATCCGAGAATTCCAAATCTCTTTGCGAATCCTAAAGTCTAAACCAGCTTTTATCTCAAGTTTGATTTGTTCACAAAATAACTAAACCAAATCTTTTTGCGAATAGTTATTTTGCTCACCCTAGGTTCTGTTAGGTAATTAATCGCACTCTTGTGCCTAATCAATGATCCTAAGATCTAAGTTCTAGATTCGTCAGCCTAGAATTAGCTATGGGAACAACCTAATACGAAGAACTAATTCAGATGGTGAATCCTAATTAACTAATTAACCTAACATTCAGAGAAAAACCTTATGAGAACCCTGAACCTAACAGTGGATCTACTCAGACATGATCAATGAAGCAGAAATCATAGATGAATAGAATTGCATAAAAGAAATCAATAAGAAACAAGGGATTTAGAATTGTCTCTCTCTAAAACCTTGTAACAAATCTCTTTCAGAGTATCAAGAAATAGAATAAAGCTTCGCCAACAAAAGTGGCTGAAAAACCTAATTATAATGCTAAAACACGTTTTGGGGCTTCTTGTAATTATTAAAGACTTCTGGACCAAGGTGCAAACTCTCCAGACTTGTAAAAAGTCGTGTTTCCTGTTTTCCTGCAGTGAGTATCGACCGATACTAGGGTAGTGTCGATCGACACTGTTCACTACTTCTTATGCTTGCCAGACTGGACTGTCTTCACGAAAACTGGCATAACTTTTGATCGCACCGTTGGAATGGCCTCAAACCACTTGCAAATGAAAGCTAATCCATAGATCTATCGTGTAGCAAAATTTGAGCTCAATCCATCAGTGGAAAGTTCTTCAACTCTTCATTTAAAGTCGCGACTCGTGTCAGCTTCAGTGAGTATCGACCGATACTAGTTAGTATTGATCGATACTGAGGCCTAAAATCGGATACTCAGCTACACGAACTTCTATTTTGCTCCAAATACTCCAGAAAGCTCCAAAAAGCTCCAATATCTCCAATTATGCTCCAAACGTGCTAAAACCTGTAAAAGACTCTAAAACACTGCAAAATAGTAGAAAGACTCTATAAAACGGACCTATATCATGGCTTAAAAGGGGTAAAAACCATGATATATCACGCCCTCAGACTTAGCATTTTGCTTACCCTCAAGCAAATAGAAGACTAAACCAGAGAAAGAGGTTTGAAAACACGGAGACTCAACCTGTTCCTGAAACATTGCAATGACCCTTTTCCCAAGCACCCAAATGTCACCTAACCAGTTCCAAATCTAACCACCATGTACTTCTCCGTAGACATTCGCAGCTTCCCCAAACTACACACATTATTTCGCAGCTTCATTCAATTAAACCCATCATCGCCAGTTTCATCGCTGTGATTAATACCAAGAACCTTCTATATTCTTTCTCATACAATATCATGACAAAAGAACCACCCGATTTCACACTTTTTGTATCACTTTCTCTCCCCCAGACTTATTTCTTATTTTGTTCTCTTTTTTTTATTTTTTTTTTTTTTTTATTTATTCGCATATACAAATCAAGGTTTGAGACGCGAGTATTGATGGTGTTTGCCACCGAATCCCCGGTTCTTCCCTCTCAATGTATCAAAGGTTGTAGGCGAATAATAGCATCATAGGAAAATCCTAGCCTCGCTTCCAACCTTTGTGTGATCATTTCTCACCAAGTAGAATAATGGGATCGCTGGAAACATTCCTAACCCTCCACTCAGAAGAAAATCATTTCATCTTTTATGCTATTATTTATTAACTTATAACAGGGGAGAGAGATACTGTCACTTTTAACACATGGGTTCCTTTGTCAGATATGAATGAGGAATCAAGCTCTGTGAATACTAACCACGTCGATGAAGTGCAAAAATTTGGCTCAGGCTTTAAAAGAACTATACTGGAAACATGTGTGTCTTCTAGTTAACTGATCAGCCTTTGGATTTTTCATTAGTCGATCTGTAACTGATTCTGTAACAATGGTCACTTAGAAGCAAAGTCAAAACAGTAGATTCAAGAACAAGATCATAATCTCCAACAGGTTTTGACTCAATAAAACGAATTTTGACACATAAACGACTGACTCTAAGAAAAACAAACACGTTGTCATCAACTACCTCCCCCAGACTTGAACAACACTGTCCCCAGTGTTATCTAGTCTAGAGTTGGTAAAAGAAAACAGAAGAGTTGAGTGAATTGATGAAAATCGAAGGAGTTACCCGAGATGGTGATGAGTGTCGACCGATACAACACTGGTATCGATCGATACTCGTAGCAAGTTTCTGCTCCTTCGTCGCGTGGATGGTGTCGAGCGATACCGGGTTGGTGTCGATCGATGCTGCTCTTCTGAATCTGTTTCACGTGAAACACAAAACCAAAAAAAAAAAAAAAATCAAAAACACAAATAATAGAAAAACGTATGTATAACTTACCAGTGGGTTGCCTCCCACGAAGCGCTTGTTTTCAGTCATTAGCTTGACTTTGGCTCAGGTGATCAGTTAGGGCGAGGTTGAAAGCTTACTCCCATGCAAGTTCCACAACTAGAAACTTGCAGACTCAGAGTTCTACTCAACAGGCTCTCTATAACCTCCTTTCCTTTCTCTTTCAGCTCCGGAGTAAGAATGACTCTAGCCTTGGAGAATGGTTTTGAGGTTCCTTTGCACTTCACCTTGTACTCAATAGAGTCCCCATCACACTTCAGAGGGATTAAAGTCACAGAGGGAACACCTTTTACTCCGTTGCTCTTTACCTTCTTCTTTGCCTTAGCTGTTTTGACGTCTTTCTTGGTGATGACAGAAGGACTATCTAGAATGTCCATGACAGTTGGTACGTCAGGAGGCTCTTCCAAAGGATCAGCTGCCAACGGCTCTCCTGTGACAACATCGAGGCAAGAGACACGTGTGGGAGTTCCTCTAGTAGGAATGGCTTCGTAGTACACCTCTTTGTCAATGTATGAGAATGAGACTCTCTTGCTGGGTGTGTCCATAATGGCACCAACCGTAGCCATAAACGGTCGTCCAAGAGTCAGCTGCGTACTAGATGTTGCACTCATCTCCACAACCTGAAAATCAATAGGAACTAGACAATCTCCTACTTCAACCATCAAATCAAGGAATGTACCGTATGGAAGTGAGGTGATACAGTTCGCGTATGTGATGGATGTCTTGGGCGGTCGAATATCAGCTTTCAATCTCTCTGCAATTGCCCTTGACATGACATTGACGCAAGCCCCGAGTCAACGAGAGACTCTTTGAATTTAACTCCAGAGATAGAGCATGGAACTGAAAATTTTCCTGGGTCTTCCCTCTTAATCAGCTGTTTCATCGGAGGTGGTGTACTTCTGGCTTTGATAAAGAGTGCCTTGATCTCTTCCTCAATTTCTCTGCAATTTTGGAAGTAACACGCCATAGGACGGTTCTCAAAAGCTTCCTCAAAAGATATAGTGTGGGGGATCCTCCAGACCATCTTCTCAAAAGCGAGCAACTTCTCCGCAAAAATGGGGTTCATGAGATGTCTAGGTGGTATAGGATATGGCACTTTAGGCTTGTAAACCCTTTCCTCTACAATCTTGGGTGTTTTCACAGTTTCTGGCTCAGTCTGCGAGGGGTGTCGATTGATACTATAATGGTATCGATCGATACAAGGCTTCTCTGTCGTCTCTTCAGATGTGGTGTCGATCGATACATGTGTGGTGTCGATCGACACCCTTGGTTTTGAAACGTCATTGGCAGATCCTTGGACAGGTATCGACCGATGCTGGGTGGAATCGATCGATACTGGGGCGATTTCGGGAGCCTCATCGTCGTCATCTTCAGCAAGATCGACGAGATTCTTTGCAGTTAGGCCAATTTTCACTCCTTGATCGACCTCCTCATCACTTCTTAAGGTGATCGCATTGACTTGTTCATTCTGTGCATGAACCATCTTTCCCTTGACATCTGCTGAAACCTGAGCTACCTGAGTTTCCAGCATCCCGTGGCTAGTACTGAGAGCCTCGATTTTCCCATTCAGATCTGTGTACAGAGCATCCATCTTCCCATTAAAGCTCACTGTCATCCTATCCTGCCCTTGAAGAAGCTGCTCAAACATAGACTCAACCTTGCTCTCTAGAGTTTTGGGTGGGTGAGGTGGGTATTGATATATTTGACTTTGAAATCCAGCACCACAAATGTAGTTAACACCTTTCACTTCATCCTCATCAACAAAGTGAACAGCTTTCGTCTTACCCATAAGAAGATTGTGTACTGAATCCAGCTTGGCTTGAACCTCAGTAATCTGCGATCCATTCAAATTCCCATCCTACTTCTTCCGCTCAAAGTCTGCATTCTTGGTGCTATTGCTAGACGCCAAGTTCTCAATAAGCACATAAGCATCGTCAGGATACCTGGTGTTGAAATTCCCATTACTCGCAGCATCCAAAGCCATCTGATACCTCCAATCAATCCCTCTGAAGAAGATACCCAGCAACTGAACCTTAGTGAACCCGTGATGTGGACAATCTCTCTGATATGATCTGAATATGATCCAAGTAGCCTTAAGTGCCTTTGTCGAACCCTGAGAAATCTGAGAAATCTTGTTCCTGAGCTCTTCGGATCTCGCATCATCATAGAAAATATTCAGGAACGCATTCTTCGTCTCCTCCCATGTAGTCAGTGATCCAGGGGGTAACTGCTTAAGCCAATAAGCTGCATCTCCACCAAGAGAGTATGAGAAGAGCTTACAGAGAAGGTAATCGTTGGACACTCCATTATACTTCATGCTAGTGACCAAGTCCTCAAACCTCTCAATGTGATCCATGGGGTGTTCATGAGGAAGACCATGAAAAGGATGCTGACCCACAAGAGTGAAGTATGCAGGTTTCAGTTCAAAGTCATTCCTCTGAAAAGTGGGAATACGAATCGCAGACCGATTGGCATAGAACTGATCGGGTCTGTTGTACTCTCCAAGCGTCCTGGCACGATTAACCCCAGCATTCCCATTATTCACCTCGTTATTGCGCGCATCTCGCGCATCAATCTCATCGACAACTATGGGAGGAATTATGATGTTTCCCTCTCCATCAAGTCGTTGTCCCCTCTCATTGTACAAATGACCCTCTTGGTCTCTCAAAGCTCCAGATTCATCACGAATCAATACCATTGGATTGTTCATCTCTGCTGGCTTCTTTGTTTTCCGGTTTGTGCGTTCCAAAAGTGCTAGTTTCTCGTTGGAAAGATTAACTAGCGGAGTGTCCTTGTTCCTTCTGGTTTGGCAATTAGGCATACACCTGAAACACAAAAGTCAAGAACGTAAGTAACAAAAAAAAAAAAAAAACGCGACGAGTGTCGACCGATACCACTAGGGTGTCGATCGATACACGACGATTTAGTCGAAATTCTTCACTAAAATCTAATGGCGAAATTGAGTCCCCGGCAACGGCGCCAAATTTGATATGCTCAAATTAATACCCTAAAAGTACTAAAGCAGTTGTTGTAGTATAAATAGGGGTCGAACACAAGAACTCCAGATATCACTCAATAGATTATATAGATTAGAATTAAGCTAAACCAAAAGATGTAATTGAAAGCAAGTGCGTAAATTAAACGAGTTGTAAATCAATTGGAAAAGAGATAGGCTCAGGGTATTTCTCAGGAATTTAATGAATGTAGATAAACTAACTAATATGATTCAGATTTAGCGCGGTTCTTGAACTCAAATCACTAAAGTATAGCTAACCAACTCTCGTTGCGAAAACTATCTAAGTCTAAATCATAGAATTCCAAATCTCTTTGCGAATCCTAAAGTCTAAACCAGCTTTNNNNAAAAGTCTCTCCAGCCAAAGTGGCTTAAAACCCTAATATAACTCCTAAAACACGTTTTGGATTAAGTTGCAAATAATAAAGTCTTCTGGGCAATTCTGCAATTCTTCAACTCTTGAGAAAAGTCGCGCCTCGCGTCTGATGCAATTAGTATCGACCGATACTAGGCAGTATCGATCGATGCTGAGGCTCCAGATCGGGTACTCAGCTTCACGAGTTCCTGTCTTGCTCCAAAATGCTCCAATATCTCCAATCATGCTCCAAACGTGCTAAAACCTGTAAAAGACTCTAAAACACTACAAAATAGTATAAAGACTCTATAAAACGGACCTATATCATGGCCTAAAAGGGGTAAAAACCATGATATATCATCTTGCAGCGGGCGATTGGAAGCCGCTGTAATCAACACCCAAGTGAGTCAACTCCAGTCTTTTGCGTTGACCCGGTTATGCACCGGTTTGATTCAGTTGGAAAAGCAGTTTGCTCCAATTTTGACTAAATACACCGGGTTAAATTTCAAAGATCAAATTTCTTTTCCCTTTACTTCCTCGTCGTCGCGATTTACTCTCTCTCTCCTTCACTTTTGCGACATCTCTTCTTCTTCTCCACTCGAGTTTTCCTCTCACCAAACCCATTGATTCAAACTTCTTTAAGCTCGATTTCGTGTGCTCCTTGTGACTCCAACTCCAATCTCGGCACTCTCTCTCTCTGAATACTCAAGGTAAGATCCATCAATACACACTTTTTCCATGAAAAGCAAGGTATTCTTCAAAAGTTAAGAAATCATGGGATTGTTGGATTAAGGGTAGAAATCGCTTGTTTATGCTTGGGTTATGCTAATTTATGTTGGGAGTGTCGGATTCATAGACTAATTGGTGATTTCATGACGAAATTCTGAGTTTTGAAAAATTAGGGTTCATGGGCATAAACATCGACGAAAATTGCAAGGTTGTTAGAGGAACTTGTTGAATTTTGGGGTTTTCGTTTGCAAATGCTTGTTTTCACCTTGATTGATTGCCCACACAAGTTAACCCAATCAGCTTTGCAAAAAATTATTGAGTCATGGAATGGTTGTTCTTAATAATTTTGATGAACCGTTGCTAAAAGTTTCAGGAATGCACTTGGTACTTAATGTGAAGATGACTTTGGTTTCATGCTTGCTAAGTTATTAGCTGGTTTGATAATTAAAGAATAGTTTACACTTAGCCGTTTCCTGACCTTTGAGCTAACTACTTTTCAAGAGTGTTTCGTTTTTGAAGGATTACAAATGGCGGGAGGAAAGAAAGCTACTTCGAGAAAAGGCAAAGAGATCGCTTCGCCATCAAGTGAGCATGAAAATGGAAGTGGGAGTGAGGAAGACGTCCCCAAAATAACAAAAACAAAGACCAAGAAGCAAGCATCGAAAAAGACAACAACCAAGACGAAACCCTCAAGTGCAGTGCTTATGAAAATGTTCAAGGAGACAGAGTTCGCCCAAACAAAGTGGACAGATCCTACACTCCTCGAAGAGATGGGTATTCGGGAAGATGTCCATAAGATCTTCAAGAACATGGGTCTAGGTGCTTTCTTTGAAATGGCACATCCAGCTTTTGAGACACCCACCCACCAGTTCCTCTCATATATGTCCTTCTACAATGATACTTCGAAGGAGTTGTCGGATGAAGAACGCGCTTACATTACTTTCAAGGTTAGTGGGAGGACGCACAAGGTATCTATGCATCGACTGGGTGCAGTTTTTGGATTCTCGGAAGGAGATACATGTTCATTGAGTTTGGATCGAGATGAGGCGACCAACGTTTGGAATAATATAAGTGAAGGAGAATACACAAAGGGGACGAGTAAGGCAAGTAACATTAGGCATCCAGCAATTCGCTATGCTCATAAGATGCTTGCTCACACCTTGTTTGCAAGAAGGGAGAACGGAAACGTGAAAGAGGATGAAATGCCCCTACTAATTGAAGGGATCAAACCCCACTTGAAAACTTGCTCTAATGGAGAAGAGATAAGAGGTCAAAACGGGCGTCGTTTCAACTTTGCCCATTACCTAGTGAACAGATTCCTCTACTACCAAGATTGGGTCCATACCACAAGGGACAAGACACCACAGTTGAGTGTTGGCGGGCTTATCACTCCAATATTGCTCGCGTGTGGAGTCAACTTGACATCCAACTCGGAAGGAATAGAACGCATCGATGCCCCCTACCTCGTCAAAACGGACTTTCTAGTGGGTCGCATGGGGACAAGCTATGGGTACCGTTTCTATGCTACAAAGACGGAGAAGAAGAAGATTGTTCTCCCACACCGCCAACTCACCACCATCATCATGAGAGAAAACTTGCTTTTTCGGCCAAAGCATTGGCTAATCTATGACCCCGCAACTCATGGACCATTCACCACAATCCAATGCAAAAAGGGTGGCAACATAGATCCTCCCACCGATCAACAAGCACAATCTTCTCCCTAGGAAGTAATTGGCAGTAAGAGGTACCACTTCCAACCCTATGATGAGCCCATCTCAAGCTCGGTGCTTTACGAAGCACACCGCCATATCCGCCTTCTACAAAGGTGGAATAATGGCAACATAAAACCGTCAAGAAATTGGTGAAAACGGTTAAGGGAATGAAGTGCCAAATAAAAGAGCTAAAGGCAAAATTTGGCACAACGAGCTCATCTCAGGAGCAAGGCGAGCATGTTGAGGAAGAACGGACCGATGAGAACAACATGGATGTCAATAGGCGCCACTCTTTCGATGGAACAATGGTGACCCATGACAATGCCGACCCACCACGAGCTTCTTCCCATGAAAGGCGTAGGCGAAAGAGAAGAGCAACGAGATCACCACCGACGAGCGGTTCGGGGAATCCATCACTCTCCATAGACACTTCCTCCTCGGTCGAACTCTAGAAGGTAACACTCCATCTTTGTAAATAATTTTTCTTTTTAGCTTCGCATTTTTCTGTCTCTTTTATTTCGGTACTTTCTCGAGATTTTTTTCTACACCGAGACGGTGTGAAATAAGTTTGGGGGAAGTACCGTAGCTAATCTTATGTTTTGTTTTGTTTTATTTTTCTTGAGTCTCATGCATCCATATATTGCATAGAAAAAAACCAAAAAAATCGAAAAATTTGAAAAATACAAAAAGAAATCATATAGTTTTTGCATTGCATTCTTCTTTCTTATTTTTAGGATCGAGACTAGAAGCATTTAGGAATGATAGAAACAAAAGCTTACCATTTCATTCAATGTGATGCCCTTGTTAATCATACTATATTGCTTGAACATCTCTTGAAAAACTTGAGAAACTTTGTGCTTTGAACTCTCCACTTGAAATTTATTGTCTTGCCGATGTTTGCTTAAATTGAAACCAAATCCTAGACTTTTGGACTTAATTGAACTTAATTTTCTCACTTATGGGCTTGTGTATGCTTAACCATGGTGATATAGCTCAAATTAATACCCTAAAAGTACTAAAGCTTTGTCGATTGTAATACTTAGGGATCGAATCCACAGAGACTCATGGAAACACACAATAGATTATTTAGATCAGAATTAAGCTAAACCAACAATGTAATTAAAAGCAGATGCGTAAATTAAACGAGTTGTAAAACGATTGGAAAGAAGCTAGGCTCAGGGTATTTCTCAGGAATTCAATGAATGTAAGTAAACTAACTAACAGGATTCAGATTTAGCGCGGTTCTTGAACTCAAATCACTAAAGTATAGCTAACCAACTCTCGTTGCGAAAACTATCTAAGTCTAAATCCTAGAATCCCAAATCTCTTTGCGAATCCTAAAGTATAAACCAGCTTTTAGTTCAAGTTTGATTTGTTCACAAAACAACTAAACCAAATCTCTTTGCGAATAGTTATTTTGCTCACCTAGGTTCCGTCAGGTAATTAATCGCACTCTCGTGCTGTAACATGATATTCCCATATTTTACCCGTTTTAGCATGCATATTATTTAGTGTTTCGGGTCTCATGCATGTGTCTTTCATAGTTTGTATAGCATTTTGGTCTAAATTAGAGTTTTGGACATTTGCATTAGGTCCTAGTGTGTTCTTGCATGCATTTGGAGTGTTTGTAGGTGTTTTGGAGGCATTTGGAGATATTTGGAGTCATGGAGCAAAGTAGGATATAAAGTTCATCCGACACGCCGGAAATATGCAGCTGGAAGACGACCTTCCGTTCAGATTCAGCCTCAACGGTCTTCATGAAAGTCGTAGACGAGTGAGTAAGCTGTCCGGTGGAGTTTCAATCAGGTCATTCGGACGTGCGGTTTGGGAGATATGAATATTTTACTGAAGCCATGCCCGACTAGCCGCGAAGCTGTCAACCAATACCGACCAGCATTGGATCGGTCCATTGGATCGGTATTGCAACAGAAACTTGTACCGACCAGAAGCTCTTCTCAATACCGCTCCAGATCAGCTCGGCATGAAGGATCAGGAAGATTTGTACCGACCCATTCTGGGTCGGCACAAACCAAGCGGCACAAACACGGCAGTGCATAACAACCCATTTGTATCGGCAGAACGAAGTGGATCCAGTCCGATTTAGCCTCGATGGTCTGAATAGACGTTGTAGAGGAATGAGTTAGCTTGCCAGAGGAGTTGGAATCAGGTCGTTCGGAGATGTATCCCAGGAGATATAGCGATTTTACCGAAGGTGTATCCGTCTGGCCGCGAGACCAACGCCGACCAGCATTGGATCGACACAAGAGAGATTAGTACCGACCTGTTCTGGACCGGTACTAACTGGTCGGTACAAAGGCAAAGATTAGTACCGACCTGTTCTAGCTCGGTACACTTGGTCGGTACAAAACCACTTCCTAATCCGTCCTCGTGAAGCCAGCCGAAGTGAGTCAGAGATCAGGCCGAATGACGAACTTACACTCGGATTTAGTTTCGGAAGTCTTCATAGAAATTGTAGATGATTGAGTTATCTGACTTCTGGAGGTGGGTTTATGTCATTCTGATCCGTGGTTAGAAAGATACATCATATTTATCAGAGACATGTCTGTCTGGCGTCCAAACGAGTGCTGCTCCCAATACGACTTCTGAAAGATCAACCCAGACGAAGGGTTTCCAATCCGATTCAGCTTCTACGTTCTTCATGAAAGTCGTAGATATATGAGTTAGCTGTCGCCTGCAGGTGGTTTCAGGTCATTTGGATAAGCGGTTCAAGAGATATGGCGATTTTACCAAGTGTATGTAGACCAGTACCGACCGACTCCCGTGCGGCACACTCCGACCGGTATGACACCAGGGACTTGTGCCGATCCACTGTACCGACCCAGGACTGGTCGGTACAGACCACCAGAACCAGCAAAAACCCAGATTTGACCGGGTCAATACCCGGTTTGTTCCGGGTTGACCCGGTTCACCCCTTTTTCTATAAATACTCTTGAAACCTATTTTTCATGCTAAGCTTTCTTCTTTCTAGAGTTGGGTTTTATCCCAAACTCTTCTTATGATTTTGGAGGGATTTTGATTGTTCTTCATACAAATGCCACTCTAGAGAAGATTTCTTCAACTCTATCTTTTATTTATGCAATTTATTTATCTTTATTTCTTTTTCTCTTTTGTTCTTCATGTTTAGACTTTAGGGTTTTTTGTTGGATTATGGATGGCTTGATTTTGATGATTTGATGATTGATTTGTGTTGCTTATGTTCTTAATCATTGCTTTCCTTTCTTTCTAAGTGATCTTAATGCTAGATTGGGCTTGAGAGAGTCAATCTAGATCTTTGGGAATTTCACACCCACAAGGTGTTTGATGAAATTCCCCAAAGAACTTAGAAAGAGATAAACATTCTTAACCTATGAGAGTAGTTGCTTAAGGTGTTTATTGGTTGATTTGAATATTGATCTTAATGCTTGCTAATCATTTCATCACAAATGAGAGTTTGATCTTGATTTAGTGATTAGCAAAGTGATTAGTGCCTTGAGAGAGGATTAGTCATAATTAGTGATCTTAACCTAAGGAATAGCATTGATTGTGTGTATTAGCATCGTTAGTCAATTGTCTTGATGGTTAGATGATGATGAATTAAGTTGATCCTTGTTAGATCCTTCACATAGGTTAGCTTTTAATGCTAGATTTAGATTGAGAGGTCAAATCTAGAACTAAGGCATTTCACGCCCGAGAGGTGTTCGATGAAATGCTTGAACCAAGCCTTTTGTGAGCTTTTCACATCCTTGCCAATGAGAGTTGATGTCAAGGGTGATTAGTGAACTAATTGGGATTGGAGATTAATGCTCATTGATTTTCTAATTGCAAACAAGAGTTTATGTCAATTAGGCGATTAGTGAAGTGATTAGTGCCATGAGAATGGATTAGTCATATTTATGAATCCCATGTTCTAGGATAGTGTTTAATGCAATATTTGTCATCGTTATTTGATTGTTAATCATTCATTTGCTTGTTCAATCCATGATCCAACACTTATATCTTTTGTTTTCTTTCTTGCATTTTATTTTCTTAATCTAAAAACATAAAAACCCAAAAACGTTTGCTCTAGCTTAGGAAGATTCATGTATTCTTAGTGCATTGATCTTAACCTCTATGGATTGACACCTCTTATGCTACAATGACAAGCATAGAGGAATTGATATGAACATAACAAAAAACCATTTATCAATCGCCGCGCTTAACCGATTCATCTCCCGATCAACAGACAAATGCCTACCTTTCTATCAACTACTCTGTGGCAACAAACATCTCGAATGGGACGACAAATGCGAAGACGCATTCACACAGCTTAAGAAGTACATGTCGACTCCCCCAATCTTGGCCAAACCTGAGGACGGAGAAACTCTTTACCTTTATATCGCGATTTCCACTTCCGCTGTCAGTTGGGTGCTGGTTCGGGAAGACCGAAGCCAGCATAAGCCTATTTTCTACGTTAGTAGGTCGTTAGGCGAGGCCGAGGCTCGATACCCCATACTTGAAAAACTCGCCCTTGCCGTGGTCACCGCAGCTCGAAAGCTTCGTTCGTACTTCCAATCACATTCAATCACCGTCCTCACCGACCAACCCCTGCGAGCTATTCTACACAGTCCGAGTCAGTCCGGCAGACTCGCCAAATGGGGAATCGAACTAAGCGAGTATGATATCGATTACAAAAGTCGGACGACTATCAAATCCCAAGTACTCGCCGATTTCCTCATCGAACTGCCGCAAGAGTTTATCAATACCGACATCTCGACCACCGAGCAATGGATCCTACAGTCGCCAACTGGAGAAATCTTGGAGCAATTGTTCCGGCTGGAATTCAATGCATCGAACAACGAAGCCGAGTACGAAGCACTAATCGCCGGACTACGACTGGCTAAGGCCATCGGAGCGACTCAGGTACATGCGTACTGCGACTCTCAGCTCGTCGCAAGCCAATTTAGTGGAGAGTACGACGCGAAGAACGAGCGAATGGTTTCATACCTCAAACTCGTAAAGGAGCTCACCACCGATTTCAAGTCCTTCGACCTTACCAAAATTCGACGAGGGGAGAACGCATCTGCCGACGCACTTGCCGCCCTTGCATCCAGCTCAGACCCTCATTTGAAGCGAACAATCCCGGTCGAAAGCATTCCAAAACCGAGTATCGAGAAACTAGAAGCATGCCTAGTAACAACGCGCGGCCGCAATTACGACGAACAACCGGTTGCAAAACTCAATACGAGAAAGGCTAGAAAAGCACCATCCCGGCAGACCGACATGGATGCTACTCCCGAACTAGATTTAACGCAAAATCCCGATCTATGGGATTAGTCCGACGCTGACAACGAGGTAGAATCTGAGGGACTTCACGTTCCGATTGACATTGAGGCCGAAGAAGATGAGGAACCCGAAGATTGGACAACCGAACTCAAAATCTACATCTGCGACGGACAGGTCCCAACGGACAGATGGGCTGCTCGACGACTTAAGATGAGAGCAGCCTCGTACGTTGTCCTCGATGGGGAATTATTCAGATGGAGCGCCTCGGGAGTCCTGCTGGTATGCGTACCGAGTAGCAACACTGACGTCGTCATGAGAAAGGTGCACGAAGGAGCAGGAGAAAATCATTCCAGAGGGCACTCCCTTGCTCTGAAAATAAAATAGGCCAGTTACTATTGGACGACCATGTTGAAAGACTGTGAGAAGTTCGTCGCTAAATGCGACAAATGCCAACGACACGGTCCGATGATCAATCTACCAACCGAACTATTAACAACGTCAACTGCACCTTACCCTTTTATGCGATGGGCAATGGCATCATCGGTCCACTACGGCGTTCAAAGACATAGAAGCAGTTCATCCTCGTTATGACCCATTACTTCACCAAATGGGTTGAGGCCGAATCGTACGTCGAGATACAAGCTCTCAATGTTCAGAATTTCGTCTGGAAATACATCATATGCCGACACGGAGTGCCATATGAGATCATCACCGATAATGGGCCACAATTCATTTCGACGTCGTTCGGCGACTTTTGTGCAAAGTGGAAATTCCGGCTGAGTTTCTCAACACCGAGATACCCACAAGGCAGCGGTCAGGCAGAAGCAACTAATAAAACCGTGATCGACAAACTCAAGAAGAGATTGGATGCGAAGAAGGGACGATGGTCCGACGAGCTAGACGGAGTCCTATGGTCTCATCGAACTACACCTCGGCGATCTACCGGACAGTCTCCATTTTTCTTAGCATACGGCACGGAGGCTTTATGTCCGGCCGAGATCAACATCCCGACCATACACAGAACAATGCTAACACAAAATCCCGGCCTCAACGATAAAATGATGCTCGACAATCTCGACGGACTCGAGGAACTGCGCGGACAAGCATTACTCCGAATACAAAATTACCAAAACTTAGCGGCACGCTATTACAACAAGAAAGTACGAGGTCGACATTTTGAAGACGGTGACCTTGTTCTACGAAAAGTTTTGTAAGGAACCGAAGAGAAAAACGCTGGCAAGCTCGGCACTCATTGGGAAGGACCATATCAGATAATGCGGGTCGTCAAACCCGACGTCTATGACCTTATGAAGATGGACGGAACCCCGATCTCAAGATCATGGAACTCAATAAATCTCAAGCGCTATTATTACTAAGTTCGGCATCGCTTCAATTAAAAAAAAAATGAGCCGGACTTATACAGTTCGCATTCCGATGTAAGATGAACTACGATTGGCTTGATCCCTCTCTCACGGGGGTAAGTAGGCAACCCGCCACGGGTACAGCTGTAACTCTAATAAATTTTTTTCCGTATTAGCAAAAGCCGAACTCGAAAAGTTTGCATCTTCGAAAAGCCGAACTTGAAAAGTTCGCATCTTCTTCAAAAAGCCGAACTAATACAGTTCATATCTTCGAAAAGCCGAACTTGAAAAGATCGCATCTTCTTCAAAATGCCGAACTTGAAAAGTTCGCATCTTCAACAAAAAGCCGAACTAATACAGTTCGCATTTTCGAAAAGCCGAACTCGAAAAGTTCGCATCTTCTTCAAAAAGCCAAACTAATACAGTTCGCATCTTCGAAAAGCCGAACTCGAAAAGTTCGTACCTTCAACAAAAAGCCGAACTTATACAGTTCGCCAACCAAAAAAAAAAAAAAAAAAAAAAAAACAAAGATCACATAATATCCATAAAGCCGAACTCCCAAGTTCGCACTTAAACCATCGCGGTTTTCCACATCGACGCCCTGGCCAGGCGATCGGTATAAATGAGTAAGCCGAGCTTTGTCTCGCATGTATCCTCATGGTGCTATGGATAACACACTTTCCATGTTAAGCCGGGACCAGTTCCGCCTTATATCCGCTCTCAGATCATCTGAGCTAAATAAGCCGAGTCAACCTCGCACACTCCGATTCGATTTGAGAAGACCTGGAGTATCTTAAGACGAGCTACCAATGCACTCTTATGCTAAGCTCCAAGGTAAAGCCGAACGTTTCCTCTCGCAAAATTAAGCCGATTTCTCAACAATCGCAAAATCGATAAGCCGATTTCTCAACAATCGCAAACTAGTAAGCCGATCTACGAATGATCGCCGATCTCGAATTGAGTTCATCCTCTATACCCCGGCTAAGACCATATCTATTTACGGCCCCATTTTGGTGTACGATGAACCCGAGAGGATCGTATCATTTTACGACCTCACAAAAGCCGAACTCGATTATACAAATACGAAAAAGATAAAGCCGAGATCGAAATCAAAAACTGAAACAAAATGGAAGAAGTAATACCGAATTCGTTAGAGCCCCAATGGGCAAAAAGAGTTTACAAAAAAAAGAGTTTACAAGAAAGCCACTCGGGCATAAAAAGAATTCACCATACTAGCATAAGCAAGTATAAAAAATTAGACATCTTGATCTCTAATTTCGCTTGCTCGGTCGCCCGAGATCGTGGGCTGATTCGAACCAAACGTATCCAGACCCGAAGGGACTTCTACCCCAATCGCTGGGAGATCTCCGGTTTAATGGGCTCGATGAACGGTGATAATGCGAGATCTTCCGCGGTAAGCTCGTTACAGGCAATGGATTCGTACTCCGCCGACTTCTCAGCCTTAAGCTTCTTCAGCTTTTCAATGCGGGCCGGCAGAATAGCGATGCCGTATTTCTTTTCAAGGACATCACAAAAGCTGAGAACTCCATGAAGCTGGTTGATGCCGAGGAACGGTGTCTTCCGCCGATCAATTGCAGCAAGATGCTCCTTCACCTTTTGGAGGCGAGCTTGACACTTCTCCGTCACCTCCTTTCTCATCTCGATCTCCCTTGTGCGGGTCCCCCTCAGACGAATCACCTCGTCCTTCAGCTCTTGGACGACTGCGTCCCTGTCTGCCTTAAGCTCGGTATACGCCTTTCTCGCGACAAGCAGCTCCATTTTAAGTTCGGCAAAGGCCATGATACAGGATAATTCCCACTTCAATTACCCAAGTGTACTCGTGTCATTGCAGCACTTGAGATATCAATCCAAAAGGGTTAAGATTAATGCACTAGAAATACATAAACGTTCTAATCTAAGAGAATCAATAAGGTTTTGGTTTTCTGTCTAACAACCTAATTTAATGCAATAAGAAGACGAGTAAAATGAAATAACTAAGATGATCAAGAATGCTAAAAACGAATCCCGGGATGAAATGTACGATTTCGGCTATCTAGAGCTTCACGATGGTGTCAATGCTACAATGATTCATGGGATGCAACTTGTTAAGTAGACTAATACAATTCCTCACATTAGTCCCTATGTAAAATTCTAAGTCAAGATCAAACTTCCGTTTGAGAAATAGGATTCTACATGCATTGAAAACAAGACTACTTAGTCAATTAACACCTTAGACAACTACTTCCGCATGCTAAGAATGTAAATCCCTTGATTAGATTCATTGGGGAATTTCATCGAACACCTTCCGGGCGAGAAATTCCCTATGATCTAAACCAACTAGATCAAGGTTGATTTAGCCTTAAGCACTCTAAACAAGGATGAATCAATTATCTATTAAGTCCTAAC
>PKMM01011729.1:199680-212566 GCA_002933915.1 Eutrema heterophyllum | reverse complement strand
TCGAGCTCGGTGAAGGCCGAACTCAAATCCTTATCTCGAACCGAGATCGGCCTTGTTGATCCCTATCGACGACAGTTCGAGATCGGTAAAGAAAAAGACATCATGCTACTACCGAGCTGCGATATGCCGAGTTCGTAGGTATCGACCTGTCGTAATCAGAACCCACTTCCGGGATTCGCGGAACTTTACGGAAAATACGGAAAAGGAAGATTAATTAGTTTTCTAATCCGGGATTCGCGGAGCTTTTCCCGGATTCGGGGAACTTGTCGAAGCCGCCGAGGAGGCTTATAAATAAGGAAGTCCCGATTACATTTGGGAGGAGGGCAATACATTTTTAGAGAGAGAAAGTGAGAGCTCGAAATCCGATCTCGACCTCACTATCGATTTAAGAATATTTTTGTAAACTCCGACGAGTTCGATTGAATAAAACCGAGATACCGATCGATCTTTCAATTCTTTTTATCGTTGTGTGATCTCAACGATCAACAGATCTCAACAGCAAATTCGAGGCCATTCAAACTCATGTGAAGAAACTTGACACTCAAGTAGCTCAAACGGTGGAAGCGATCAAAAGACCTAGTGGAGTTCTTTCCGGAAAAGGGGAACAAAATCCAAAGAATGAGTTTGTTCAAGCAATCACATTGAGGAGTGGGAAGGAGATTGAAACCGTGGTTGAGTCTAAGGGAAAAGAGAAAATTCCCGAGATCGTAGATGTGAGAGACGATGGTGTAGTTGATGAGGCAAGTTCCTCGTCCAAATCACAAGAAGTTGAGGAGGCACCTGTAACTCCACCAGCACGTGTCTACGTGCCTAAGGTTCCTTACTCTAGGCGCCCGAAGAAGATACAAAGAGATCTTGAGCAAGCAAAATGCAAAACGCTAGTGAATGAACTTTCGGTGAGGCTTCCTTTTATCGATGCGGTCCAGATGGTTCCCACTTTGAAGAAGTATGTGAAAGACATGGTCACCAACAAGAATACAAGTGAAGAAGGGGTGATGATGATTACTAAAGAGTGCAGTGCTATGTTGCAAGGAAGAATGCCCGATAAACTTGAAGATCCGGGGAGATTCGTACTATCTGTGCAAATTGGGCCTCTAATCTTTGAGCATTCTCTCTGCGATTTGGGTGCTAGCGTTAACCTCCTGCCCTACTCCGTTGCTAAGCGCCTTGGTCTCACGTCATTCAAGCCAACTAGAGTGTCGTTGGTATTTGCTAATCGTTCTGTGAAGATCCCACTCGGTATTTTGGAAGACTTACCGGTGAAGATTGGAGATGGTTACATACCAACGGATTTTGTAGTCCTTGAGCTAGAAACAGAGCCAAAGGATCCTCTCATCTTGGGGCGACCTTTCCTGGCTACAGCTGGAGCCATTATTGATGTGCAGAAGGGCAAGATCGATCTTCATTTAGGTGATTTAATAATGAAGTTCGAAGTGGATAGGATACTGAAAAAGCCAAACATCAATGGTCAGACATTTTGGATTGACTGCATCTCTGAAGCCACTGAAGGAGTATCAGATGAGATGCTGGTGGATGATCTCCTTGCGATCGCGTTGACACAGTCCGAGGGAGAATTTGGGTACTTGAGCGAGGACACAACGGGTTATGCAAAGATGTTGGATTCCAGCAAGATGATGGAGAAGATGGTAGCATTTGTCGCAATTGACGGAAATGAGGAGCAATCGCCAATTGCTGAGTCTCCCGCACCTATTGACAATCCATGGAGCGAACTGAAAGCTCCAAAGCTCAAACTCAAACCGCTTCCCACTGGGCTAAGGTACGCATTTCTTGGTCCTAACGACACATACCCTGTCATCATCAATGCTGAACTGAACAACGTAGAGACTGCCTTACTCTTGTGTGAATTGAGGAAATATCGTAGAGCACTAGGCTATTCTCTAGATGACATTACAGGAATCTCACCAGACCTTTGTATGCATAGGATACATCTAGAAGATGAATCAATGACTTCTGTAGAACATCAGAGACGGTTAAACCCGAATCTAAAAGATGTTGTACAGAAAGAGATAATGAAACTTCTAGAGGCTGGTATCATATATGCTATATCTGATAGTACATGGGTGAGTCCAGTGCATGTAGTGCCTAAGAAAAGCGGTTTGACAGTAGTTGAAAACGATAGGAATGAGTTAATTCTGACTAGAACTGTCACTGGTCATAGAATGTGCATCGATTACAGGAAATTGAATGTTGCAACTCGCAAAGATCATTTTCCTCTACCATTTATTGATCAAATGCTTGAGAGATTAGCTAACCACCCTTACTATTGTTTCCTAGATGGTTATTCTGGTTTCTTTCAAATTCCGATTCATCCCGATGACCAGGAGAAGACTACATTCACATGTCCTTATGGCACTTATGGTTATCGCAGAATGCCATTTGGTTTGTGTAATGCGCCAACCACGTTCCAACGCTGTATGATGTCAATCTTCACCGACATGATTGAAGACATAATGGAGGTTTTCATGGACGATTTCTCTGTCTACGGACCCTCCTTTGCTGAATGTCTTTCTAATTTGTGCAGGGTACTAAAGAGATGTGAGGAGAAACATTTGGTCTTAAACTGGGAGAAGTGCCACTTTATGGTAAATGATGTAATCGTTTTGGGCCACAGGATTTCAGAAAGAGGAATCAAAGTTGACAAGGCCAAAATAGAGGTGATGACGAGTTTACAACCACCAACTTCTGTCAAAGGCATCATGAGTTTCCTTAGACATGCTGGTTTCTATAGGCGATTCATCAAGGACTTCTCAAAGATTGCTAGACCGTTGACGCAGCTGCCGTGCAAAGATGTGAAGTTCAATTTCAATGATGAGTGTTTGGCGGCCTCTTACATGATTAAAGGAGCACTTGTTAGCGCACCTATTGTACAACCGCCAGACTGAGAGTTGCCTTTCGAGGTGATGTGTGATGCCAGTGACTACGCAGTGGGCGCTGTTTTGGGACAGCGAAAAGACAAGAGAGTGCACATTATCTATTACCAGCAGAACTCTTGATGACGCCCAATGCAAATACGGTACAACGGAGAAAGAGCTTCTCGCGGTCGTGTACGCATTTGATAAATTCAGGACGTATCTGGTGGGCTCTAAAGTCTTAGTTCATACTGACCATGCTGCATTGAGATATCTACTTAGCAAGAAGGATTCGAAGCCGAGGTTGTTGCGGTGGATGCTGTTGTTGCAAGAATTTGATCTCGAGATTAAAGACAGAAAGGGGATCGAGAATGGAGTTGCCGATCATTTATCCAGAATGCGCATCGACGATGAGGTTCCCATCAATGACTACCTCCCCGAGGAGAATGTATATGCAATCAAGGTTTTGTGGGATGGCTCATTGTTCGTTCGGGCCGGTAAACGTCCCGAAATCCCATGGTTTGGAGAAATTGCCAATTTCCTTGCTGCAGAAGTGAAGCCAGACGGTTTTGCGGGGTACAAAAAGAAGAAATTTTTGCTTGACATCAGGCATTACTTTTGGGATGAACCGTACTTGTACAAGCATTGTTCCGATGGTATCTATAGACGTTGTGTCTCGGAGGAAGAAATCCCGGGAATTCTATTTCATTGCCACGGGTATGCGGGACATTTTGCTACCTTCAAGACCGTATCTAAGGTGTTGCAGGCCGGTTTCTGGTGGCCGACCATGTTCCGTGATGCTCACGCTTTTGTTTCCAAGTGTGACGCCTGTCAACGACAAGGGAACATCAGCAAAAGGAACGAGATGCCTTAAAATTATATTGTCGAAGTTGAGGTGTTTGACTGTTGGGGAATCGACTTCATGGGTCCTTTTCCATCTTCTTTCGGAAATAAGTACATCCTTGTTGCTGTGGACTACGTGTCCAAGTGGATCGAATCAATGGCGAGCCCGACTAACGACTCCAAGGTGGTCCTTAAGATGTTCAAATCTGTCATTTTCTCGAGATTTGGAGTTCCGAGAATTGTGATAAGCGATGGAGGATCGCATTTCATCAACAAACTATTCGAGAAGCTCTTGAAGAAGAACGGCGTTACGCATAAGGTAGCCACTCCTTATCACCCTCAGACGAGCGGACAAGTTGAAATATCCAACCGAGAGATAAAGAGCATTCTTGAGAAGACAGTGAACATTACACGAAAAGATTGGGCCGTGAAGCTCGATGACGCACTCTGGGCGTATAGAACCGCCTACAAGACACCTCTTGGCACAACCCCATTTCATCTTGTCTATGGAAAACCATGTCACCTTCCAGTGGAACTCGAATACAAGGCGGCATGGCCAGTGAAATTGTTAAATTTCGACATCAAAGCCGCATCCGAGAGAAGGTTGATTCAGCTCAACGAGTTGGATGAGATCCGCCACACGGCGTATGAGAACTAAAAAAACTACAAGGAACGAACCAAAGCTTATCATGACAAGAAGATTATCCCGAGGAAATTCTCCTCCAATGATCAGGTGCTACTCTTCAACTCTCGCTTGAGACTTTTTCCTGGAAAACTAAAGTCAAGATGGTCCGGTCCTTTCACAGTTAAGGAAGTCCGTCCCTACGGAGCGGTCGTGTTGCGTAACCGACAAGGAGGCAAATTCGTTGTAAATGGTCAGCGTCTTAAGCCCTATCTCGCTGACAACGGAATCACTGCGGGATTCACCGTTCCTCTCGGTGATCCTCCTCTCGCCTAAACGGCCCCGAAGTCAAGCTAATGACTAAAAACGAGCGCTTGGTGGGAGGCAACCCACCGGTAAGTGTATATAATTTTCTTTTTCGATTTGTTTTCACTAACCTTTCTAATTTTTGGTTTTGAATATGAATTTTAAGTTTTCTTAAAAAAAAAAAAAAAAAAAAAATGTAGGGCTTTGGATCGATCGATCCAAGGGGAGGATCGATCGATCCAAGGGGAGGATCGATCGATCCAATTAATCGCTGATTTTCTGGATCGACCGAGCAGCACGAGACAGATCAGAGCATATCGATCCACGCGCAAAGGGTAAGCTGGATCGATCGATCCTACGGTCTGGATCGATCGATCCAAGTACAGGTAAGTCCGGTCCAATTTTTCTGTTAAAACCGGTTTAGTTTCACTAAAATCAAACCGAAAAACACGTTTCCTTCTTCCTGCGCTCAAACCCCCTATTCCTCTCATAATTTTCGAAAATCAGTTCTTGAGGGGATTTTGAAGTTTTAACCCAAATCTTTCATAACTTTCTCAATTCTCAACGGATTTTAACGATTTTTGGGTCTATCCCACTCGATTTTTCACCTTCTTTCTGTTTCTCCCATCGCCATCCTCGATCTGCAAAGGTATGGCACTCGAATTCCCCTTCTTCAGTCCGAAAATTCTAGGTTGAAATTTGTGAAAATTAAAATCGTGTTCCTAGCTTGTTCTTTGATTGTTCTATGCTTTAGAAACATGCTGTGGACCGATTTTCAGTTGGATATTGCTTGGAAACACCTAGAATTTGTGTTCTTGGATGAAATTAAGGGATTGTGAGAAATTTTGAAAAATTTGTGAAAGTGATAGAATTTAGAATTATTGGAAGTTCTCGATGGAGATTGCTGTGAGTTTGAAACCGTTGCTAATGATTTTCTCTGACTGCACGCTTAATTTACACGAATCATCATTTTATCAAATGTCGTTCTTGGAACGTTTATCGTGTTTTGGTACAAACTCCTTACATGTTTAAGTTGTTTGTTTTGCAGACAATGGCTCCTCCATCAAAAGCCAAACAGCTAGCAGCAAAGAAACGGAAGGAAACAAACCAACGCCGGGTTGATACAAATGCGGCCTCTGGCTCGGAAACGGCTCCATTAACCGCACCGCCATGGCCTCGACGTGAAGGCGTCCGGTTCGAGAGTACCTATCTAATCTTGATCAAAGGCATTAAACCAGACGATCTTGCCAAAAACACGCGGTATCAGGAAAAGAAAGTCGGCGATGCTTGGGATGACTTCGATTCACTGTTCTACAACAGGTTCCTTAGCATCAGAATGGAACCTACGAAGATCATCTGCCCTGCAACTCTGGACGCAATGGGAATTCGCCAAGACGTGGATACGATTCTGCAGAAGATTGGGTTTGGTCATATTGCCACGAAAGAATATCCGGTCTATCCTGATTTGGTGCGGCAATTTCTAGCCTCCGTCAGACTCACATTTGCCCACCCGAGGTACGAACAAGTAAATGGCACAACATTGACATACTTCTCCAGCAGATTGTTGTACGAGATATCGATTACGGAACTCTGCAAGATCTACGGGTTCGACCATCGGAAGACAGGCGCTCACTTCCCCGACGAGTTTCCAAACCAGCGAGAACTTTGGAACCACATTGCTTCAGGTGTTTTCCAATCCACAGCGGCGAAGCAGGCCTTGATTCAGAACCCAGCCATTCGTGTGGTAGCCAAGATCATCAGCAACATTTTGTTTGCAAAGATAGAGCCCGGCGCAGTACGTACTGACGAGTTACTCTTGCTACATTACGGGATTGGGGAGAATTTGTAAGGAGTCTACCAATTCCACTTCCCTGCACCATACGATGTGAACTTGGGCCTGGTATTCGCTCGGACTTTGGTGGCGAAGAAGATTCAGTTCTTGGGGAACCAGATACAGAAGGATTGTATTGGGAGTTTGCTTACCCCTTTGTTCATACACCACGGGATTGACTTCACCGGACATGAATGCAACGCAAAGGTTGGTTACATCGACAATAAACATCTGACAGCTTGCCACATCCTCAAGACCGGGTACATATACGAGTTCACGGATCGGCAGAGACGGATCCAGCGCTGCGCGCTTCCACAGCCCGAGATCACTGCGGTGAACGGTCCGGGCAACATCGAGTTCTTCCCTCCGCTAGAGCGTCTATGCACGGATGCAGCTGCCACCACGAGACGCAGAGGAGGGACCTCCAGCGCCCCACAACATCCCCTAGAGGATGATCCCGTGCCAGACTTCTTCACTCAGCAGGAGCATGGGCAGACATCACAACCTCAGGACCCGATCGAGATGCTCCTTCCGGAGTACTCTGGTGAGTTTGATTTTCCAACTCTATCTACATATGCTTCTGAAGGGGAATACAGAGCATGGATGGTGGAGACACAAAAGAAAAACCACAGCATGATGCAAAGAATTTGGGGTGCATTAGCAAATATCAGATGCCCACGACCACCTCCTTGTTTCCGCGCGGAGCCAACCGCGAATGCTGACAGAGCCGAGGACGATGATCCCGTTGTTGCTGGACACGGGACCTCAGAGAGCGCTGATACAGGAGAGTTGTCTGATCCTGATGCGCGCGTTGCACGACGTAGGCGACGGACTAGCCCAAGCAGGAGCGTTAGCCCAAACGACCCTCCTTGCTGAGCAGCGTATTCCCTTTACCCATTGTCTTATCCACTTTCGATTTTCTTTGTTTACGTACGCTTTTCCCTTTCCCTCTGATTTATTCTCACACCAAGACGGTGAGAAGTAAGTTTGGGGGAGAGTAGCTACTAACGACATTTGTCTTCTTTTGTTTATGTTTGTTTTTACATTTCCCGAGTCGTTTAGTCGAGTCTTAAAAAAAAAAAAAAAAAAAGTGTGTTTTTCATTGTATTTACGAACCTTCTTTTGGAATTATTGTTCTAATTCTTCATCTGAGTGACCATTATTGCAGAATTATTTCTGAATCAGACTAATGAAAAATCCAGATGTTGACCGGCTAATCAGAAACACCCACGTCTCCAGAAAAATCCAGATAGCCTGAGCTAATTTCTGAGCTCTTCCTTTTACCTCGTCATTGTGATCAGCGTCTTCAGAGTTTGACTCCTCATTTGTATCTGACAAAGACAACCTGTGAAAAGTATGATTATCCTCTCCTAGTCCCAAAAATAAATTCATCTATATATATAAATAATACGAATGGCACGGAAGTGAACCGGGGATTCGGTGGCAAAAACCATCAATACTCGTGTCTCATGAAAGATCGCCAAGGAAAGTGAATCGGGGAGTGAACCAGGGATTCGGTGGCAAAAACCATCAATACTCGAGTCTCATGAACCGTTAATCTAAAAAAAAAAAAATGAATAAAATGAATAAGTCTGGGGGAGAGGAAAAATACGAAAGAATTAAAGGTTGGCTCGTTACGATATCGAAAGGGAAAAAGTCTAGAAGGTTCTTGGCACTGTTATCTTTGATGAGACCCATCGATGATGGCTTTTGGACTAATCTGTGAGACTGAAGCTGCGATAACTGCAGAGAAGTACATAATGGTCTGTTCTGGATTTGGTGAAGTAATACGTGGATTACTAAGTTGAAGGGTCATTGCGATATTCTATGAAGAAGGTAAGTTCTTGTGTTTTCAAAACTTCTTCCTTATTCTTAGATTTTTGTTTGCATGAGGACAAGCAAAAGACTAAGTCTAGGGGAGTTGATGTGTTGCGTTTTTGACGTTTTCCAAATCGCGCTTTTTGTACATAATCGAGTCTTTTTCGATTGTTTTAGTCTTCTAGGAGTCATTTCAGGTGTAAAGGCATTTCGGGATGGAGTCCGGAGGCCTAGAACGGAAAAACGGCGAAACCGAGCAGAAAAGGATAGGATCGATCGATCCACCTCACTGGATCGATCGATCCACAAAATCGTACAATTGCTGGATCTAACTCTGATTGATGCAGACCGATCGATCTCTTAAAAAGATGGGATCGATCGATCAACCTCCGGGGATCGATCGATCCAGCCTCTGTTAATAGTGTTAAAAACGTGTTTCTTACTATTTCACCAAACTTCTCTTTCTTTTTAACGCCCAAAACTCGAAAATAAGGGCTGGAATCCGGGATGTATCATATCTTCTTGTCTCTGTACTACTCTCTTTGATCTTGGTGATTTGTAAGCTTGGAAAGCAAACCTTTGATTCTACATATTGGAGAAGTTTTCTTAATCTCTCTTCCATTTCTGTTTTTGTTAATCATGTGTTCTTCATCATCTCTCTATATTTGTTCTGCAATTATGAGTGAGTAGTTTCTTAGTTAAGCCAAGAGTGTTAAGGGATTTCATGATTTAACGGTTTATGATAGATTAAACGGGGATTTATTCGGTGGATTCTTCGTCTAGGGTGTTCTTATTGCTTGAATTAAACTGATCACTTAGTTCATGATCTTAGGTTATCTAGCGCACGGGAGTGTTTGTCTAGATGCCGGAATCATCCTAGATGAGCAAAACGTCCTTATCCAACGGGAGTTGATGTTAAGGCGTTCTTGTGAACTTATCAAATCGAACTAGAAAAGCATGCTTAGAACCTTTGAATTCAACGGGAGTTAGTATTCATAGTTTTAAGCATAGGGATTAATACTCCGGGAGGAGGTTAATTTATTATTAGGTTTGAGTTCTAGACGATTTTTAATGCAAACCCCTGTTTAAGATGCATTAACCGTTATTCGTGATTTCCCGCAATGTCACCCGAGGCTTAACGCTTTCTTTATCTAAATTTGCATTGTTTTAGTTGTCGTTCTTAGTTTCAAAATTACAAAACTAACAAAATCTGTCATTCGTCTTAGCTTTAATTTCATCATGCATTCTCATAGTCTTAACACTTGGTCCTTGTGGATTCGATCCCTACATTACTACTTCGTATTGCTGTGCACTTGCGGTAGTTACATATAGGGTTAAAACCTGAGATCATCAACGTTCAACAACACCCTATGCCGCCTCTTATGCCATCCGAATCTACCATCCCGAGAAGTATCGAGAGTACCCGAACAAGATAAGCCGAGAGAAGTTAGAGGAATTCAACAACGTGGTTCGTAATCTACCTCGAGGTACTACTCTTGCTAGAGCTTGCATGGACCACATGATTGGTCACTTCTTTTGTGAAAGCAAAGAATCCGTCAATGAGATAGAAGATCTTTTCACGAATGCTATGAACGGAAAACCCGTTAGGAGTCTCCATAAGATCGAAGAGCAAGGTCAGTTTCTAATCACTTGCAACATACGTGGAGTTGAGTTTAAAAATGTTCTTTGTGATTCCGGAGCTTGCCTAAGTATCATGTCAAAGTCGACCGCCAAGCGTATCGGTCTCAAGCACGTGCACCGTACCCGAACAAAGCTCAACATTGCCAATGAGACTTGTGTCACACCAAAGGGGATCGCCTATGATATGCCAATAAGGATTGGAGATTGCATAGCACCCGCCGATTTCTACATTGTCAAGACGACGAAAGATGATTCAACACCGGTGATCTTAGGATGGCCGTTCTTGTCAACCGTTGGAGCCACATGGATTGGCCAAATCGACGTGCGTCCTTTGCTAATGTCAACAAGGATGAGTTTTACACCGCTGTTCCACTCAAGCCCAAGAAGGAAGGCTATTTCAATTCAAAAGACCCCGATCCCGACTCACTATGGAGTGATGATTCACATGACGAGGAAACCAAAAGGAGATCAAAGAAGACTTGTCGTAAGACACTGTCCTTCTACGACTAAGCTCACCTCGCTACCAACGTCAAACTCTTGCACTTTAATTCAGTTTACTTTATGTTTTACTTTATGTTCTAGTTGTAGTTTAGTTTTCTTTCTTACTTTTGCACTTTACTCTTGTTCGATAACTTTTAGAGATCACTACAAGAAAATAGGTGTTTTCCGACGGCAGTTCCTGTAACATCCGTGTTCCTAGTCATTCTCTTGTGATGTATTTTATTCGACTTTTGTTGTAAATGAACCCTCAGGATTGTTGTATTTTGGCGGAGAATTAATAAGAGATGGGATGTTGTTTAGTTAATCGTGGTTATTTAATACATGATGCAGTAATTCATGTATTGGGGGACGTCGAATACATGATGTGGTATTTCATGTATTGACGGATTGACACATGATGTGGTATTTCATGTGTTGCGGAGTTGAGAGCGGTGTATTGTTCCGTCTTGATTCGATGAGTTATGGATTGATGTCAATAGATCCTAATACGTGGTTGGGTCGATAAGATTATGTGGTATTTAATCCTATTGACGGGTCATTGGGGTTACGCGGTATTTAACCCTAATGACGGGTCATTAGAGTTATGTGGTATTTAACTCTAATGATATGGTTAGGATTATGTGGTATTTAATCCTAACGGGGCGGTTTACCGATTAGAATCATGTGGTATTTAATTCTAATAGATTGGTAAACCGAGTGAGAGCCTGTGGTATTGGATCTCACGGGGACTTAGCATATTAGGAGCATGTGGTATTGGATTCTAATGTGCTAGGTCGTTTGACGGACTTAACTCGATCGAGTCATGTGGTATTGGAATTCGACGGGTTAGCCGTTGGGAGACCACGTGGGATCTTGCGGTATTAAATCCGGGGGTGTTACTGAATCAAGTACGGAACAATACCGAGCTCGATTAATAGCCCTACGGGCGGAGATTGGGTTGAATTGATCAAGGATTGATCGTCGAGAAGAAATCTTGAGTGGTTCAGTTTAAACGGAATTAAGCGATAATTTCGGGGTATGGACGGGAGTGAAATAAATACTTTGGGACGGGGAGATGTCTCAAATATTTCGGGAAGTTTGGCGGAAATCCTAAACCGAAGAGAAGAAATTCAATGGGAATTACGGGAATTGGTTTAATTGAGCTCGGTTTAGTGATTACGGTTTGGTTTAATTTAATTAAACCAACAAATATCTCCTCCTTCTTCTAAAAGCTTCTATAAGCTTCCATAACCTTCTTCTTGCTCATTGGGTGAGACTTTTTCGTGGAGCTAGAGGGAGGAGAGGGGGAAGGGGAAGAGGGAGGGAGAGAAAGGAGAAGAAGGAGAAGCAGAGAAAGTATGGGGAGCTGATTCAAGGTCCGATCGGGGGTACCAAACGAGATCGGATTGAGCTGAAAATGTTTGAGTAAGTTCTTCAATCTCTTGACTAATTAACTACCAAATTTCGTTGAGTTTAATCGAGTAGTTTGAGAGATATGAATTTTCTCTCAAAACCGCTCAAAAATAGAGCAATCCCGACGGGTCGGGATTGAGAGAGTGATTGGGTGCTCAAATCTTTATGGAATGAGTTGAAATTTGGTGGGTAGATCCTTGAGGGTCTTAACTTGAGGTTTACCAAAGGAATTGCTCAAATATTGTCAAGATCAAGAGATATGATCGGTTAAGTGAAGCTCTGTTTTTAGAGGAGGAATCCAAGAATTTGGGGTTTTTGGTAATCCGAGTTAAAGCTTATGATTCATCATTTGAGAGTATGCTTGGTGCTCTAATTGACAGGAAAAAATTGTATTTATCATGGTGGTGTGTTGTACCAAGAGAAGAAGCAAGCTTTAGGATTCAAAAATCAAAGGAACGGCTGTGTTGTTTCATCATTTCTAATCGTCAACCAAGGTGAGTGCGTGACCGTGGTTGGTCTATGTGATTATTGAATTACCATGATCGATATGTGTGTTAGGACTTGACCATATGGGTCTGATTTATGGCCTGTCTAAGTTGTTGTGTTGTATGTGTTTGGTGGAGCTCTATCATTCCTTGCTTGATTGCTTGCTTGTGTTGCTTTTGTTTCGGTAAAGAGAAGTCTTAGGATCACGGAGCTCGTGGAACCGAGGCGGAATGAGAGGATGATATAAATAGATTTTGTGACCTTGTCTTGTATGATATATATTTTTGTTGCTAACATGGAAACTTGTTGGTATGCCTTGGTTAGTAATGCTAAGTTGTTCTGGAAGGCTTAAGTTCTTAGACTCGAATGTTTAAGTTAATGGTGGTTTGAACTTTACTCGATCCTTGTTTTCTTGTCAAGCTCTTTGGTTATGAGCTACTACTTGGTGCTTAAGTAGTTATACCAATGTTTAGATAATTGAAGGTGATTGAAAGAAAATTTTTAAAATCCGGTATTTTAGCTTTCCCGCCGCCTATAGTTCATGTAGCTTGTCGTAATTTGGTATAGGGTGTCACA
>PKMM01011729.1:186968-198873 GCA_002933915.1 Eutrema heterophyllum | reverse complement strand
GAAAATTACAAAAACGTATTTAAAATTCGAAAAAATTGTTAAACCGTTTTTCATCTCACAAAAACACATTTAACAAACCTAACAACAACCAATCTCATTCCAATCCTATTTTCTAACCACCTAAAACCTAAATTTACACTAAATATCATCCTATGCTCAATAAACAACAATACATAACAATGAAATTTAATATACAAAAGGGATTTGAGAGACTTACATGTTTGGATCCATTAGAAATGAACATTTGGGTTTAGATTTGTGTTTATTAGAGATAGCTGAGAGGGAGTTGAGAAGAAATCGGAAGAATATGGAGAGAGAGTTGAGAGAATCGATCGGAAGAGAGAGAGAGAGAGATAAGAGAGAAATGAGAAGAACCGTCTCGAATTTAGGATATATATCGATTTCCGACAGATAGATACGTCGGATTCCCAAGAAAATTTATTTAGGCGGTCAATCTTCTCGCGGTCTCAAAAAAATTAAAACCCGTGCGAAATTTCCGACGGATATGTGAATATACCCTGCATATGTTTCTATTGGGCAGTCAACCGACACGTATCGAAGGACCCAGATCTGTCGGAAATCCGTGGGAAATTTTCCCACGGTTTCCGAGATTACACTAATCCGTCGGAAATTTCCCTCGGATTTCCCACGGATTTAAGGTATATTTGGGGTTTCGGGTTACGTGATATAGTTTAACTATCACTAATCTACATGTTTCATTCAAAAAAAATTGTTAGTTCATCAATGTTAAAGACTTTCTATGAGTTTATTAATTTTACAACATAAAACTTAAACATTTCACATAACATCTACTATACCTTATACTCTAACCTATACTAACACTTCCATCAAATTTTATAAAATCTATAACACACATTTATTTTGAAATTTGACATGTTGAAGCTATTGTATATACATCATACAATTGTTTCTCTACAATTTCTCGGGAATCGGTATACAATAGGTTATCTACGGGAGGTTTGGAAGAAACATAAACCGGAGTTTTTATTTCTATCAGAAACCAAGTAGGAATTTTCTTTTTTGAAAAAATTTCAATTTCATTTCGGTTATAATCTGTGTGGTGCGAGTGGTGGACTTGCCTTATTTTATGATAATTCATTTGATGTCAATGTTTTATTTTCATGTAATCGAAAAATTGATGTTGAGGCGGTTATTCGAGGAAAAAAGTATTTTTATCGTTTATTTATGGGGATCCGGTACCAAAATTACGAGATCAAGTTTGGGAACGACTAACACGGACAAGTTTATCTCGAAAGGAACCATGGTTTATAATTGGGGATTTAAATGAAATAACTGGTAATAATGAAAAACAAGGAGGCAATCTCAGACCCGCGTCATCCTTTATGTCCTTTAATCTTATGATACAACATTGCGGGTTTGTGGAATTTCAGTGTTTCAGAAACACCATGTCATGGAGGGGAAAGCGGAATTCGAAAGTTGTTCGTTGTCGGCTAGATAGTGCCTTAGCTAAGGAGGATTGGCATGAAATTTTTTCACATTCATATGTCGAATATTTAGCAATGATTGGGTCAGACCATAGGCCAATTGTTGCTACGATAGAGGATAAAATCCCCAAGAGACGGGCACAATTTCGATTTGATAAACGGTGGATTGGTCGGGAAGGTCTACTGGATTCGATTTCCAAGGGCTGGGAGATAAATCCAGGGGGAAGTGAGATATCATTTTTAGACAAAATAATTAGTTCCTGGCGGGAAATATCCAAATGGCGGAAAAATAATTTACCATACGGCAAGGAGAGAATCATAGAGTTACAACAAGCATTAGAGGAGGTCCAAAATGATGACACTAGAACTCAGGAGGAACTGATGGATATCACAAGAAAATTGAAAGAAGCATATTTAGATGTGGAACTTATTTTGAGGAACTCTTCCGGAATTCGAGAATGCCCTAAATGAAATCCCGGCACTAGTTTCAGAGCAAAATAATGAGATGCTTACAGCGTTGGCTACCGAAGAGGAAGTACGAAGGGCTCTTTTTATGATGCATCCGGAAAAGGCCCCGGCATTATTTTTCCAACGTTCATGGCAAATCATAAAGGCAGATATTGTAGGATTGGTTAACGGTTTCATGACAAAGGGCTCTTTTAATAAGCGGTTGAATATGACGAATATTTGTCTAATCCCGAAGACATGACGCCCTAGTCGTATGACGGAATTAAGACCTATAAGCCTGTGTAACGTGGAATATAAAATTATTTCAAAGGTATTATGCCAGAGGTTAAAGAGATTGCTCTCGGACCTGATATCAGAGACTCAATCAGCCTTTGTGTCATGAAGATTAATCTCTAATAATATTCTGATCGCTCATGAGATGTTTCATGGTTTACAAACCAACAAGTCATGTAAAGGCAAATTTATGGCGATAAAAACGGCTATGAGCAAAGCGTATGATCGGGTCGAGTGGCCTTTTATTGAACACCTTTTGAGGATATTTGATAGGATTAATGGATGGACATCAAGATTATTGTCAAAAGGAGGTAAAGAGGTTCTAATTAAATCGGTGGCATCAGCTATGCCTACATACGTCATGTCGTGTTGCCGTTTACCCAAATCTATAACTGCAAAACTAACAAGTGCGGCAGCGCGGTTCTGGTGGAGTTCAAATGGTCAACAGAAAGGAATGCATTGGTTAGCATGGAAGAAAATGTGTCAGAGTAAATCAGAAGGTGGAATGGGTTTTCGGACAATAGAGGATTTTACTACAGCTTTATTGGCAAAACAACTATGGCGACTAATGGATAGACCGGATTCATTGTTTGCGCGGGTTCTTAAGGGTCGATATTTTCGGAACACAGACCCATTAGATCCTATAAGATCATACTCCCCGTCGTTTGGGTGGAGGGGTATTATTTCGGCTAGATCTCTGGTTAAAAAAAGGGCTTATTAAAAGAGTTGGTTCAGGGTGTTCTATCTCGGTATGGAACGACCCATGGATACCATCTTCTTCCCCGAGGTCAGCAACATGTAAGGGGTATAATTATTACCCAAATCTCATGGTCAATCATCTAATTGATCCAATGACACAAATGTGGAATATGGGGTTGATTAATGCAATTATTGACCCGGCCGATGCGGAAATCATTCGAAGCATACCTATAAGCAGAGCTTACAGACCATATACTTTTGGCTGACATTATACAAAATCCAAGAAATGTACGGTTAGGTCGGGTTATCAGATTGAACACCAAGAATCGAACAATGACTTCGATGGTTTCTACGGCCCGGATGTGAAGAGCTTACAGGCCCATACATGGAAATTCTAATGTTCACCGAAATTGCGACATTTTATTTGGCAAGCCATATCGGGATGTCTCTCGGTTTCAGCGAATTTACGTGCTAGGGGTATTAACTGTGAAACTCAATGTGCACGGTGCGGAGCGGAAGAGGAAACGATTAATCACGTACTCTTTGAATGCCCCCCGGCATTACAGACATGGGCACTCTCTCTGATACCATCAGCCCCGTGGGTTTTCCCAATGTTTTCGGTCTTCTCTAATTTTGATCATCTCTTTTGGAGAGTTCCAAAAGAAAACAAGAATTCAACTTTCCCTTGGATTGCGTGGTAAATTTGGAAAGCGAGGAATGATAAGGTCTACTCAAATGTAGATAGAAACCCACAAGAAATTTTGAGAATTGCGGAAACTGAGGCTACAACTTGGGAATCAGCACAGTGTAGTGATCCTGCCATAGTTTCTCAACAAATTGGCCCTAATCCGAATTTGGCCCAGTCCGGCGGATACGATGGATGGAGGTGTTTTATCGATGGTTCTTGGAAGGAGACTGACAACTTTTATCGATTAGGATGGTACTGTTTTCAGGATGGCGTCGACGAAGTTATAATGGGAGCTAGAAATCTGAGAAAAAGTATCTCCCCCCTGCACGCAGAAGTTAAAGCACTCATTTGGGCAATGCACTGCATGCTTGCATATCAGAAGACGACGATATCTTTTGCAACATACTGCTCCGAGTTGGTGAAGATGGTGTATTTACCCGAGGAGTGGCCGGCTTTTACATTACACATGGAGGAGTTCATGAAGAGTAAGGAGGAGTTCACTTCTTTCTCTATATCACACATCCCACGTGCAAACAACACAGCGGCAGACAAGTTAGCACGAGGTGCTCGCGTCTACCCATCAGATCTCGTTTATGTCAATTCGGTACCCCCAATTTGGTTTCACTGAATCGATTTAGGTACAAAGGCTGTCGACAAAAAAAAAAAAAAAAAACCTAAACCCTATACCCTAAACCATATTTTTGGTCATCCGTCGGAAAATTTCCCACGGATTTCCGAGATTACACTAATCCGTCGGAAATCCTTCGGAAAATTTTCCACAAATTTCGGACGGGTACTATTTCTCACGGATTTCCCACAGATTTAGGGTATATTTGAGGTTTAGGGTTACGTGATATGGTTTAACTATCACTAATCTACATGTTTCATTCAAAAAAATTGTTAGTTCATCAATGTTAAAGACTTTCTATGAGTTTATTAATTTTACAACATAAAACTTAAACATTTCACATAACATCTACTATACCTTATACTCTAACCTATACTAACACTTCCATCAAATTTTATAAAATCTATAACACACATTTATTTTGAAATATGACATGTTGAAGCTATTGTATATACATTATATAATTGTTTCTCTACAATTTCTACAAAAAAAACCTAAACCCTATACCCTAAACCATATTTTTGGTCATCCGTCGGAAATTCGTCAGAAAATTTCCAACGGATTTCCGATGGGTACTATTTCCCACGGATTTTCCACGGATTTCCGACGGATGTTAATTTCGTCCAAATTCCGTCAAAAATTACCGAGGGAATTACGTCCGTCGGAAAGCACCCTGTTTTCTTGTAGTGGATAGGTGAAGCGATTCTCACCGGACTTAGTTCTTAAAATTGTGAGGTTTCTTCACCAATCTCCAGCAATTTATTTAATTATGATTTTCGTCTCATCTATGTGTGAGTAGTTTTATTGTTGGGTTTAAAGGGATTATCAAAGGGGAATTCTATGTTCGATAAGGATTTCACTTGGTAAAACCCTAGCCGGTTTCTAGAGCTCTTTCTTATAGATTGTTGTTAATGCGTGAATCTAGCGTCATGAACTAGAGGCTGATTCTAGGTGTTTAGAACCACAAGAGTGCTGAATCTAAACATCCGAAAAGTTCATCCATAAGAGCGTGCGCGTCGTAAGATTT
This sequence comes from Eutrema heterophyllum, assembly GCA_002933915.1. NCBI lineage: Eukaryota > Viridiplantae > Streptophyta > Magnoliopsida > Brassicales > Brassicaceae > Eutrema > Eutrema heterophyllum. The sequence continues at coordinate 193,624 of PKMM01011729.1, read as the reverse complement.
CGAAAGTATACTTACGGAGTGCCGTGAACATATGAACCAGTAGGCTCATCACAATCTTCTGCGCGGCCAGAGACGAAAGCTACTAGTCGAGTGTATAGGTTGTTGGTGCGTAGGTTATACGAGAATAGACTACGCCATCGTTTCTGTTCAGTTCGTGGAGTTGAAATCTAGAAACAACGGTTACTAAAGAGCTAGGGGCCATGTGATTGAATCGAGCATACCCCGAAATATCCCTCTCGACCCAACAACGTTTTAGCATAGATACAAACCGTTTTCTTAGTGTTAGTTTAGCAATTAGATTCTCTTAGTTTAGGATAGCCATCGATTTTCTTAGTTTAGGATTAGTAGAAATTTTCCGTTTTTCGTTCTTTACAATTCTTGTGACAAAAACCCCTATAAGAACTTATATTCGTTCGAGGTTTACTTACTACACTTTTTCTAAGTTCTCATAGAACAACTTCTATCCCTGTGGATCGATACCTAAAGTACTACAATCGCACATGTGCCTTTGCAGAACTTCCTAGGTTTATAAATTTAAAACCTTAGATTCTCAAAGAACATTCCAAACGCATCAACAATGAGCTTCGTACTCTTGAAATCGGTGACTTGAGTGTTCAAGAATATTGTCAAAAATTGAAGACCTTATTGGATATTCTAACTAATGTTGACTCTCCCATCTCTGATCGTGCGCTTGTCATGCACCTTCTGAACGGGCTGTCTGACAAATACGACAGCATCATCAATGTTATTCAACATCAGACCCCTTTTCCATCCTTTACAAAGGCTCGCTTGATGCTCTCCATGGAAGAAAAGCGACTTGCGAAACAAGTCAAAGCTGTCCCGCGACAACAATACAACTCATCTTCATCCTCTGTCTTGTTTACTCACACATAGATTTCTGTCAATTTTCAGCTTTTACTGAGGTTTATACAAGGCCTTTCCTTATTGGTGGCTCTAGCTGGCATAATCGTAGCGGTTGTACTCACAGACTTGTCACTGACAAACATATTTGCTTGCGTACTGGCTTTATTACCGACATGATGGGGAATTCTTTTTGTAAGTTTTTCGTCTTGCTCACCTCAGATACCTCCACTTCTATCTCATCTCTGTAGAGTCCTAATGTCACAAACAAATCATTCTCTTGTGGTAGATTGCGTGTGCTTGGAAGCCAGTCGTAAAGCGAATTGGGATGTGGAAATCGATATGTTCCCTAGCAAGACTATAAGATGCATTGATGGGAATGCTGATATTTCTTCCGGTTGCGCTCTGCGCGTGGTTCCCTTTTGTGTCGACCTTCCAAACACGTATGATGTTTAACCAAGCCTTTAGTCGCGGTCTCGAGATCTCTCTTATCCTCGCAGGAGACAATCCCAATTCCGGTCTCTAAAATTTCATCAACTTTTTCTTTTGGAAGTGCTAATTATTTGTTTATGTTTCTCATACATTTATTTGTGTTTAGTTTTACAAGTGTAGTACAGTAGAAAATGATGGGAGCCTATTTGTAGTTTTTGGCATTTTAAGACTTATGTAATATTATTCTATTTAGATTCAATACATATTGCAACTCAGATTAAAAGGTTTTTCTTTCTTCATCGCGATGTATCTGTGTTCTACCTTTTAAAGAAACTTCTTAGAAGTTGAGACCATTGGATTGCATTAGTCCACATTGCATATTCTCACACAGCTTTGAACCAAGATCGGTATGCATTGAAGTAGTCATTTACTCCGTTGCCTATTTGTCAAGCAAAAAAATTGCAATGATCCAATTCAACCTCGAGACAAAAACATTTGCATCTAATCACATTCCAGAGCCTTTAAATAATTTGGAATTTTTGCACAGCAGAGATTCAATTTTCACAGCGTAATGGCAAGCACATGATCTGGTTGTTGGATGATCAGAAGGATAAATGGTCTCCGTTGGTGATAGAAACGAAATGAACTTCTTTCATCCATTAGGGTTTAACAAAGAGAGGATAGAGAGTTAGTTGCCATCATCCATTAGGCACTTATTGAACACTTTTTTTTTACATCTTTCTACATATAAAGATAGGAAATAGAGTTGCATGTATGTTTGGTTCTCGCATACATTTTTATCTATCAATATGAATCATTGAACAAGAGTGATATTCCTTTTTTTCGTTTTGAGGTTGGTACAGAGTAAAAGAGATATAAATTTGTCTTGTTTTAACTTGGTTGATTTATGCATATAACACAACAAAAAAATTAGGAACTTGTGCCAAGTTTTGAATTAGTGAGTAGGCAGAAGCGGCTGGTCTTTCATGGGAAATGAGATGCCTTGACAATCTGGGATTCACGGAAGTGATGTTTGAAACTGGTTCATATAACCTGATGCAGGCAATTAGGAATCCCTCAGAATGGCCGGGATTAAGCTCTTACATTGGTGAAATCAATAGCACTAAGAGGCGGTTCCTTAAGCCATCATTTCGATTTCAACGAAGACAAGCCAATGGATGTGCAGATCTTATTGCATCCAATTCTTCTTTATCTTTGTATTCTGCTTTTTTAGATTGTCATGTACTCTCTTGGCTCCAAGCAAGAGTTGCTTTGGAGAAACAGTTATGATGTTCTTTGAGTTTTAATAATATTAGTATGTTTGAAGGAAAAAAAAAACTAGTGAGTAGGCGATGTACCCACATAAATTGAGCCGACCTTTTGGATTATGCTTTGGCTTATTATCTTCACTGGATTTGGACTATAATCCGACTTTTACACTTAATGTTTGGCCTACTCACTAGTTTTTTTTTTTGCTAATGTCTTCAACAATCCAACCGTGTCATTACTTGTTCTCGATTAACCTGATTATGGTTGCCAATAAGGTGGCCAAACCAAAGGCTCCCCCCCCCCCCCCCAATGTGGGGAATGTTGCGAAAAATAGAAACAAACCCAAGACTGCGAAGGCTGGATTGACCAGAATTAGGGCTGAGCCCTTAGATGTCACGGCGAATAAAGGGAAAAGCAAGGAGCGGGATACTATCTATGGGAATGTAGACGTTGAGGAGGAAGGTGTTCAGCATCTGGGGTTTGCAGCAATCATGGAAGTTGTGGAGAAGAAAAATGCTGCCCACACCGATCACATAAAGACTCTACTCGCTGTTGAGAGGTCAATAATGAAGGATGAAATTGTTGACGATATCATACGTGCGATCCGTGATGAGAAGTTTCCAATTCCTTCTACATCAATGCAAAACTTAAAAAAGTCTTTCAATGTTTCTGGTGGTGGGGATGGTGTTGATGATGATCTGAGGCAGGACAACAAAGATGGCGAAGAACAGGTTAGTCCATGTTTTTGGTCCATCCTTTAATTGTCATTTTCAATAGCCCAAAATTTTACAGCCTCTGATTGTCGATATTCGTAATTATAACTCGGGCATGCAAGGACTCTGAGGCAGGGGAAGCAAGGTTGCGAAGATCTGGTTAGTACATGTTTGTTGTCCATTTCTTCTTGTTGATGTAATTAAGGCACTATAATTTGTCCCCCAAGTGCTAAATGAAATTGTCCCCCGCGCGCTTAATGAACATATCCCATGCACGCTTAATGAATATGTCCCCTCGCGCTTAATGAAGTGCAGGAATTACGTTCCAGTGGGGAGACGCGAAATATACCAAGGAGTGATTCTCAACATGCATCTTCACTGGAAGAAGCATCAGACGCTACAGGTTGTGATCAAAACGTTTACACCGGATGAAGTGAAGGAGATTGCTATTGAGCTAGCGAGATTGACTGGAGGGATTGTGCTTGACGTTCATGATGGGAACACGATAATTATGTACAGAGGGAAGAATTATGTCCAACCTCCAACTGAAATCATGTCGCCGAGGATTACTCTCCCGAGGAAAAAGGCTTTGGACAAATCCAAATGCCGGGATGCACTTCGTGCGGTTAGAAAGTATATTACGAGGCTTGAACAAGAGCTTCAGTTGCTTCAAGGTTGATGATACTCAAGAGAGGTCAGAATCAGAAGAGTTGAAGAAGATTATAGAAAGAAGCGAAAAGTGTTTGGAGGAGGATGAGCAAGAAGAAGAAAAAGGAGAATCTGAACTAGCAACGGATTCAGATCTTTCGGATATTTTTGAGACTGATTCGGAATCAGAAGACGAGAAGGCAGAACGACCGCTTTTTCTTGAAGAGTTTGAGAAATTCCCAGCGATAAACAACAACAACAGAGAAGACGAAGACTTTGGAGATCCGGGGAAAGCTAAATCAGAAGGTGAGGAGAATGATGATAAGTCCCCAGACTTTGATGAAGTGGAGAAGATGTTTCTTCGGGCTGCTTCGCTGTTGAAGAAAAAAAGACGATGAAAGATTCAGCAGCGATTACTCGTTTCATAACCTTTTGCTTCATCTCACAATTTGTGTGCTTAACAAAGTCATAAATATATCTTCTTTCTTCACATGCTCAAGCTTAATTCTGTGTTAACTATAGTTTGATTTTAGTTTTATCAACACAGTGATTAGACCAATTTTAACCACTCTAGAGAACTAGCTAACCGGCATGAATCTTCAGTATCAGAGAATCACATGGTTTCTGTTTCTCGGATAATCAAATATTGTATTTACAACCAACAGGATTGTTGAACTGTAATAACAAGTGAACTAATTACAAAAACTTCATTAAATTTTATTTAATAAGCAATATTGAACTAGGAGTTTAATGGAGCAAACTTCATTAAGAAGCTACTCTTCCAAAAATAGGTGTATGCCGTTTAGCGTGGAGAGCACACGGTATTCTTTAGTAAAAGGCAAAAGAATAGTTCGCTTTGTGCTCACCACACGGCTCCATGAGTTTGGTTACTGAGCACCAAATGTGTTTTTATATCAGACTCCTACGTCTAGTTTCGGTTTTGATCGATGGGGACAAATTTAGTTTTGTCTTTAACTGGGCCAAACAATGTCTAGTACTGGGCCGTTCCCGTGACGCATGTTCATTTATCTTTTTTAGTCTTTTCTTTTCTTTTTTTTAGCAATTCGTTTCAAAATTACTGTTTCTTTAAGACTCAATATTACTGTTTATTTGGTTCAAGATCAAGAACGTAGAGAAGGTAGTATAGGTCCATGTAACACCAGAGATCCCACCGAACATATCAATGAAAATTACCCTGGATTCGAGTTCTATGGGCAACATGAAAATTATTAATTTACATGCTTTGATCTCTGATCCAGAAAAACTATGGCCCTTCTAACTTTTCGGCTAGAAGAAAAAACGAAAACAAAAATTACTCAAAACTATATATTTTTTAAAAATGTCTTTGCAAAGAATTAACCAATGTATATAGGAAATCGTATTCAATTTTTTCAAAAGATGTTTGAGATTGCAATACAAATAGCTTCTTTGATCTCTCCCGAAGAACAAAAAGAGAGAGAGAGACAATAGCCACAATAGTAGCCAAGTTTTGTATGATATAAATTTATCAAACACAGACCTCGCACAGTTACTCTTTCTCCTTTTTAACTATCCTAAGGCATTCACTGATAACTCGATAAGTAATAAACCCATAATTATGCTTGTATTTGACCTCATGATATTGTATAGAATAATTACTAAGACACTTTCCAGAGGTAGAATATCTGCCGCCAAAGATTGGTGAATGAGTATGTAATCTAGCAGACAGCAATATGTCGCCATTCTTAGTTTTCTTATTTCCAGTTGAAGTGATGGCCTAAAATTGAATACAAAGAACGAGCCAAATTATGAGTAACAAAATCCCTAATTAGTGTCCAGAGAAACAATTAACATTGAAAGTGCATTCATGAATCTTCTTACCTAATTTAATTAAAAATATATATGCAGTAGAAACTACACAAATTGATTATTAAAATGGATGAATAGCTCTCGTCAAGCTTAATCACGTCAAGATTAAGAATTACCTTTAAGTTATGAAAACCATCACCAGCTAGAAAACCATCCATCATTGACTTGTGGGTCTGCCACATCTTGGAGTTGTAGAACCTCTGGCTTTCCTGGCTCCGAGATCACGATCGCCTTCATTCTCTCGCTTCCATATCAAACCTGCAGAACAAAAATCTGATCTAATCATGCAGAACAAAAAACAAGAAAAAAACAGAGTTACACATCAAGCCTATATTTGGTAACGAAGATCGAAGCTTTGAGTTCTACATGAAGCATAGATTCAGACCCATATAACAAAACATAAACTAGAAAATTCTAAAGTTATATCACTTGGTACGTTTCAACTAAGAAAGAAAAATGCTCTGCATTTTCAAAAGTTACACAAACACATATTCAAAAACATCTTGCGAACATGTTAATCAATGACCTTCAAAAGATTACAGTTTTTCATATTATAATGAAGCAAAGAAGCATATCATCTGATACAACCAAGGAATGAATCGAACGAACATATATTATGGGAAACTAGGCCTGGGCAAAAAAACCGAACCCGAAAACCCGAACCGAACCCGACCCGAAAAACGGAACCGAACCCGAACCGGAACCGACAAAATACCCAAACGGATCCTAGACTTCTATACCCGAAGAACCGGAACCGAACCGAGAACCGAATGTGTACCCAAAATATCCGAAATATAATAATATATTCAAAATATTAATTATATTTAGACTTGATATAACCCAATTACCCAANAACCCAATTACCTAAAATTACAATTATAAACC
>PKMM01011729.1:116968-179468 GCA_002933915.1 Eutrema heterophyllum | reverse complement strand
GTACGGAACTACCACACCCTTCAGATCGCTGAGTCTGATGCTCATCGATATTCATGGTCACGTCATTGTATATCCTCTCTGACTGCATGTCGACGAAAGAACTGTCTTTCTTCTTGTGCGTCTTCTCGAAGACCGCGGTGAGAGGCGGAAGTACTCCGTCTTCCGCCTGAAAAAAATAAACATTAAATTATTACTTTATTAATATATATATATATATATATTAACTAAAAAAAAAGAATATATATATATATATATATGAATTTATATTACCATATCTAAACGGCGTCTGGCGAACGATGTCTGAATGGATACGTGCTTTGTTGGAGGGTTACCCTCGGGGTCATTTGTGTTCCGAGAAGTCGAACACTTCGCGGACACATCCTCGGTGTGAGGATCCAACCAATATCAGACCAAGCCGTTCCAAGCAGCTAGGTCTATGTGCGAGGGTTTGGCATCGTTGCCTCTCTTCCTCCATGCCACCTTCTAGTTCGTCATCGTCCCGGCAAGGCGTTTTTTCCCCTTAGCCTCGAACATGTTCCTCACATTATCCGTATGTTCCGGGTCCCAATGCCACTTTTGCTAAAAAATTAAGAAAAAGTCAAAATTAGAATTGTTAGTATACAAACTTAAAAAATAATATAATTAATTAGTATAATATGAGAAACTCAAAAAAAAAATTGTAGTTCTTACCGCAAATGACTCGAACCAGGTATCTTGGATATGCTGAGGTGTTTGGCTCCAATTTGGATGTGGCTCAGAGCAGTATCCTTTAATCGTATCTGCGACACTCCGACTGACCTTGTTGTCACGTTCGAACCTGAAATAAAACAATTATATATTAGTAAAATCAGAATAATTATAAATAATTGAAATTGTGTAATATATAAATATATATTACCAATATGTACCGGGGAGTAAATGGGGATGTAATATATCGTGACATGCACCTCGGTCTGGCTGGGACATGATAGCTCTAACCTGCTCGATGGACGCCGCCCGACCAGCAAGTGGAGCAGCAGGTGGTTTAACCGGTGCGGGTGGTGCGGGTGGTGCAGGTGGTGCGGGTGGCGGTGCGGGTGGACTCGGGTCTCGACCAGCTACTGAGGCTGATGATTGTGCGGTCGGTACAGGAGGAGTAATGGAGGGTCCACTGTCCAGTCTAACAAAGAAACTGGACATAATGAGCTCAACGAGAACCTGACATCTAAAAAATAAAATAAAATCTATTAACTAACAATTATAATATCGTTACATATTTTCTTAATGATTCCAAACCAATATAATATTCTAAATCTATCTAATTATTCCATTCCTCACAAATAATCTTAATCCAATCTAATTATAAATAATAAATTTAAATTCAAAAAAAAAACTTACCTTTTTGGTTTAGAGAGAAGAGGCCGAGAGCAATGAGAGAGAGAGAAGTGGATAATGAGCGAGTTGGGGAGAAAACTTCCGCGCTTGTATATAGGGATTTATTGTCGTGCAAATTCGACCCAAATCCGTCGCAATGTGTTGACCGATCAAAGAGCCAATCAAATTCGTCGGTGTCGTTTGCGACGAATTTGCGACGAGTCGATGCAAATTCGTCGCAAATAAAATTTCGAATTTTCGGTTACCACTAAAACGAAAGGAAATTTTTTAAATATGCGACGATTCGATCCAAATTCGTCGTAAACCTTTTGACTTTTTGACAGGAGGGAATCTGAAAATATTTGAACTTTGCGACGAAGTTGCGACGATTCGATGCAAATTCGTCGCAATGGTCAAAATTTTCAGATTCCCTTTGTACCAATTTGAGATTGGTGTCTAAAGTAATAGTAATGTTTGCGACGTAATTGGGACGAATATAATAAAAGTGATGCAAATCGGTTGCAAAAATTTGAAATTGTAAAAATGGTTTTGGCTTTCCTTAACACACAAGTAGATGCTTATAACTTGCTATTGATCATAAAAAGCACACAACTAAATGATTGTATAAGTTTTCAAAAAAACAAAAATTTCAAGAATATGGATTATAAAGTATAAGTAGATGTTGTAAATGTAAATGATATGTAGAATATATTTGAAATTTTAAAAACGTATGTTTAACTCATTTCCTACAATCATATTATCATGTTTAAGGCAAAAGTAATGAACTTTAGATTTTTTTGCATGTTGAAAATTCACATTTTAAAATCCCAAGAACAAATTTTGTCACCAATTTACGTCGAATTAGCAACGAAACTATATATTTCATCGCAAATTTGTTGCTAATTATTACATCACTATTCATTTGAGGTTTTGTGATATAGCGTCGAATATCACAATTCATCGCAAATTCGTTGCTAAATATTACATCTCTCACATAACCTCAAATGAATAGTGAAGTTTCGTCCCATATTCATTTTCAGATACATTCAAATCTTGTTCACTACTATCCTCATCAAACTCATCAGCTCCATCGACATTGTCTTCTGTGTCATCATTAAAATCTTCTATTCCACGGTTGTGCGGATCAATCAATAAAATGTCATTAACATCTTAATCTGGTGTTGGCAAATCTACGCACGAATCTTGTTGCATTAGTACTTTTTCCGCGCTTCCATCTATACGACCTCTCGGAGCGATCTTTATGACTGATAACCAAGATATACATGTTGCCCTGCGACGAGGATATCTAATGAAACTGACTTATTTCGCTTGTGATCCAAGGATGAAAGGCTCAAATTTGTTGTAACTCTTTGATTCGTTTACATCTACGCCAAATTTGGTCACACGAACTCCGCGCCCAATCACAGGATCAAACTAATTCCACTTGAACATTGTGCATTTCCAGTTCACCGACCCAGGGTACTCCATTTCAATGATGTCGGTTAATACGCCATACAAGTCTGACTCCCCTTTAACACATATCTTATAGTTGGCGGTCGATCTATGTTTACCGTGGTCGAATGTGTGAAATGTATTTCCTTGGGTAAACTACATAGGCGCAGTTGTAATCTTCCCGAGAGGACCTTGAATCAACTCATGAAACCATACTGGATATTCCTCGTCACCATATGCAACCTGGTAAATTACATGCATTTAATTTGGAATATTAATCGATATTAATCAATATCGATCAATTAGGACCATCAAATGTATACACATAATAATCGTACTTGCATCTTTAACATCAGGGAAAGCTTCATATACCTGACTGTCAAATAAGCTGCAAGTCGACTATCATTAAAGAATTATGTATACCATCATATATATATATATATATATATATGTACAAAACTTTTAATATTGATTAGGTACCTCTCATATGGATGCACGTAATCGCAATATTGGAGGATGTATGTGTGTGCGCTATTCTTTTCTTTCTCACTTGGCCACCAAAATTCTTTCAATTTCCCGGCTAAGCGACCGATGGGGGAGAAGATATCTGGGACACCTTCTACTGAATACGTTGGTGCTACTCCACCATCATCATACCGTTGCGGGGCCCTTTTATGTGTGCGGACGTTAGGAGGAAAGTAGTATGATGAAAAGTGAGAAGTTTATTCAGTTAAACTTCTCGCAACAATTGAGCCTTCGACCCGTGTAAGGTTTTTTCCTTTGCCCTTCAAATGTTTCATGAAACGCTCGAATGGGTACATCCACCGAAACTGCACAGGGCCACCAAGTGCTGCTTCATGAGGAAGATGTATAGGGAGATGTTCCATAATGTCAAAAAATGACGGAGGAAAGATCTTCTCCAAGTTGCACAACAATAACGCAATATTTTTGTCTAGTTGTTGAATTCTATCTTCTGTCAGAGTTCGGGTACTAAGATCCCGAAAAAATACTCCAACGCCTATCAATCATTAATTAAACTTTGTTAATTTCAATTGGTAATTAAATATGAACTTATATATTAATTCAAATAAACGTTTTGTACGTAACTGCAATTGCTTCATGTACATTTGTTGGTAGAAGCTCGGCAAACACGAAAGGGAGTAATCGTTGCATAAAAACATGACAATCGTGGCTTTTCATCCCTGAAAACTTTTGCCCTTGTTCTACACACTTTGAGAGTTTGGAAACATATCAATCGGGAAACTTAACCTCAGTTGTTGCCCAGTTGAAGAGTTTTGTCTTTCCATCGGTTGCCAACCTGTAGATAGGAACTCGTGCTTTGCCATTACTAATTAGATGCAACTCACTTCACGAGCATATATCAGGCAAGTCCTGCCTAGACTTCAAATTGTCTTTACTCTTTCCATGCACGTTCAAAACTGTATGCATGATGTTATCAAAAACGTTTTTCTCGATGTGCATAACATCAATATTGTGTCGAAGCAAGTGATCCTTACAGTACGGGAGTTCCCATAAAATACTCTTCTTATGCCAATTGTGCTTCTCACCATAATAGTCCGACATATTGGCAGTAGTGTGCCAGTTACCCCCACGAATGACTGTTTCTTGACCACCATAATAATCAATTTGCTCATTTAAATCTTCACCAGATAGGTACACAGGTGGAGGGGTACGTACAACTTTGTTCTTCCGAAACAATCACTTGTTTTGCTATAAGGATGGTGGATAGACAAAAAGCGGCAGTGACAATCGAACTAGCTGGTTTTCCTTCCATGTTTTAGTTGAAACGCATCTGTCCGATGGAGGAAGTACGGACATGCTAATCTTCCATGCGTAATCCAACCAGATAACATTCCATAAGCAGGGAAGTCACTTATGGTCCACATAAGCACTACCCGCATCGTAAAATTTCTTCTCCTTGAGATATCATAAGTACGAACATCAGTATACCACAACTGTTTCAGCTTATGGATCAAGGGCTGCAGAAAAACATCTAGGAATCGCTTCGGATGCTTAGGACCAGGGACTAAAATACTCAAAAAAAGAAACTCCCTTTGCATGCACATATCAGGAGGAAGGTTGTAAGGTGTTACGAATACTGGCCACAAAGAATATTGTCTCCCAGACATACCAAATGGACTAAATCCATATGTGCATAGACCAAGATAAATGTTCCTAATTTCTGTAGCAAAGTCTGAGTGTACCGTTTTAAAGTGCTCCCACACCTTTACATCAGACAGATGGGATACCTCCCCTTCTTTGCGTGAATGTTCGGCATGCCATCTCATCGATGCAGCAGTCCTTTCTGATTGATACAATCGTTTCAACCTATCGGTTATAGGAAGGTACCACATCCGTTGGTACGAGATCCTATTCCTCCCATTACCTTGCGGCTTATATCTTGCCTTCTGACAGAACTGACATTCCTGCAGCTTATCATCATCTTTCCAGAAGATCATACAATTATCAATGCATACATCGATCATCTCAGTAGGTAAACTGAAACAACCGCACCCATTTTTTTTTTTTTTTTCATGCAAATAATTATTAAAATCCCATAAATAATAATAATTAAAATAATTCAACAACTCAAGAAAATTCCAATAAAAATGATTAAACCTCACAAATTAATTCCCGGTTCAAGATTAAAAATACGAATAACCATAATCATAAATTATTAAACAAAATCACCAAAATAACGACAAGTCTAGATCACCCCCTCTTCCTCGCCCTGATCCCACGGTCACACTTTTTCTTTTCCTGCATCAATTAACACATAAGAGATGCATAAGTATTTCGATAAATACTTAGTGAGGCAATCCTCCCATCTACAGGCTAATAAATAATTAAAATAATTAATATAAATTATCACGAAAATACCGAATAAATCAAACATCTCATGAAACACTCGATCTAGACCCCCGTAGATCGTAAACGGCCTATAATCACGAAATCACATCAATTATCAAAATTATTTAATTACGCCTATGGTCATGCACTCACCTTATTCCCGCACAGAAAGTTTCACGAGAAAATTCAGCAATTTTCTAGAACTCCCCGGGATGAATAACCTTCTATTAATCCACCGAGGTGAGGCGATGGTCTCAGCTCCTTCGTGCGCCAACTGTCAGCTTAACTCTGGCGCTTCTCCCTCCCTCTCTCTCTCGTACAAGCTCTGCCTCTCCTTGTCCAAGATAATTCGCGACGAAGATGATGATGATGATCGGCAAAGAAGAAGAGAGCAACGCTCGCGAGAAAAAGAAGAGAAACCTTAGGGTTTCCATCTTTAGAGAATTTGCTAATTGCCCCTTCCAATTCTCTAATCTTTTCAAACCGACCCCGCACCTTTTAATTTGATCATGTAAACCCAAATCGAGTTTCCCCTTTAATCAAATCCACCCCTAACTTTTTCGATTCTCCAATTAACGCCCAATTCTTTAATTGGTTCAATTAGACTGAAACCCGTCATTTAAACCAAATAACCGTGGCTAAATAATATTTCCTGTTTCCCGGGACACGGGTGTTACATATCATCTCATATCAGGAGGAAGGTTGTAAGGTGTTACGAATACTGGCCACAAAGAATATTGTCTCCCAGACATACCAAATGGACTAAATCCATATGTGCATAGACCAAGATAAATGTTCCTAATTTATGTAGCAAAGTCTGAGTGTACCGTTTTAAAGTGCTCCCACACCTTTACATCAGACAGATGGGATACCTCCCCTTCTTTGCGTGAATGTTCGGCATGCCATCTCATCGATGCAGCAGTCCTTTCTGATTGATACAATCGTTTCAACCTATCGGTTATAGGAAGGTACCACATCCGTTGGTACGAGATCCTATTCCTCCCATTACCTTGCGGCTTATATCTTGCCTTCTGACAGAACTGACATTCCTGCAGCTTATCATCATCTTTCCAGAAGATCATACAATTATCAATGCATACATCGATCATCTCAGTAGGTAAACCTAGACTAAATACCAACTTTTGTATGGCGTAGTATGACTCAGGAGCATGATTATCCTCATGCAAGTACTCTTTTATTAAATCAGCCCAATCGTCCATGCATATCTCAGTTAAGTTATGATCAGTTTTAATGTTCATCATTCTAGATGCGAAAGACAATTTAGACTGGCCTTCTCTACATCCATCGTAGATTGGCTGGTTTGCAACATCTAACATATCAAAAATGCTTTCGCATCTACGTTAGGTTCCTCAGCAATATTACCAGTAATGTTATTGTTGTCTCATGAAATGCATCGTTAACCATGTCATGAAACCTATCATGCTCTTGACCAACATACGGATGATGATCATAATATTGGTGATCATTATGCATACTAGGTTCACCCACATTTTGGTTACTAGTGCAATTACTATTATCCACTGCATATGGACCATATCCCTCACCATGTTGAAACCAAACAAAATATTCCGGCATAAATCCTCTATTAAGCAAATGCCTCCACACAATATCAACTGAAATATGTTTCGTATTCATGCACTTCCTACATGGACAAAACATCTTACCGCTTTCCACAGTCGTCCTGATGTTTGTCGCCTGATACATGAATGTTTCAAGACCATCTATGAACTCCTTTCTCACCAATCCCTCAGAATCTTTATGTCTGTACATCCATCTTCGAGTTGCATAAATATCATCACCATCACCACCCGACATATTTGATTAAAAATGTGTTTTTTTCTTAAGAGGGGGAGATTGGTTTTTGGTGTGTTGAAAACAAACGAGTGTGAGCTGTATATATAGGCAATTTATGCTAGGAATTTGCGACGTATTTGGGTCGAAATAGTTAGGTAGGTATAAAACTAAAAACGTGTGTTAGGGACGGAATTACGACGAAAAGAATTTGCATCGAATATGCGACGAAATGGCATCAGTATTGCGACGTATTAGTTCGTCGCAAATAATTAGGTAGGGTTCGTCACAAATCAGTCGCAAATTTTCAACTTTTATAGTTGGACGCAACTTCGACGCAATTGTTGCAACGAATTTGGGTCGAAAAGGGGATACATAGTTAATTGGATGCTATTGCGTCGCAAACTTAGGTGGAATTTGCGACAAAATAGTTAGTCCCAAAATTGCGACGAAGTTGGGATGGATGATGTTTTACTCGCTATTTCGTCGCAACGCCGTAGCTACGTTTGCGACGACAATATTCGACGCAAATATTCGTTGTGAAATCCCTATTTTCTTGTAGTGCAAAAAGAAAGTCGAACTACAAAGAGTTCAATCGAACTACAAAGAGTTCAATCGAACTATCAATGAGTTCGATCGAACCAGGTTACCTTGAAAGAACAGAGGTTTTATCACCTCTAGTTCGACCAAACTGACACCCACATCGATCGAACTGAACCACATCCAACCACAAATCCATCAAATCACATACCAAAAGCCGAGTATTACTTCATGTGATCATTACAAAAGAAAATAAAAGCTCAGGTCAACAGCCTCATCCATCATTCCACCATCCACCAAGGTGACATTATTCTTAAACCAAATCTTTCAATCCATTTCTTTACCATCCTCTTCTCTTTTTTTTATCCCACCGAAGACGGTGTGATTTAAGTATGGGGAGAAGGATGTTCCATCTGTTATTAATGCTTCTTTCATTTTGTGGACTTGAGAACTTTTTTATTTTTTACATCAATCTCAAAAGCGGTCTTTTTCATATTTGTTTTATCGAGTCAAAAGTGTTAATAAAATTATGAAGCTTTTTAAAGAACTTATGTCTTGGCTCTCTTCCTAGTGACCGTGTATTGCAGGAATTCGTTAAGAGATACCCCAACCGGAAATCTTTGGCTGAGCAAACTTCAGAAAATCCCAACCTACGGAGATTATGATGGACCTGAAGTTAACTCTATTTTACTTTGACCGTGAACCTGACTTAAGTTTTCTCATCAAAAGTGTTATGTCGGGGAAACGAGCGGATACATTCAGGATTTCCTTACCCTTTTTGGATCCTGGCTATTCATCTTTAGTTGTTCCCACCCTTAACCTAAGCCTTCTTTCAAACCCCACACTCTTGTTCTTTAACTTTTCAATGAAGATATGTGCAAACATGGCTGAGAAGAAGGGTCGACACGGTTTTTCCAGCCACTGAAGATGGAGACCTCAACAGATTTACGATCACAGTTCGACCGAACCACATCATAGTTCAATCGAACTCAAGCTACAGAAGAGTAAAGGAGATTCAATTCATTACAACCACTCATCTGAGACTTGTAATCATTGTAAAACCATTTCCCCCTCTCAAAAGAAAACAAAATCCAAAAGGGAAAGGAAATGGTTATATATTCTAAGATGAGCCATGGATCAGCCTAAAGGAGAAGAGAAGAGTTTATAGAGATTCCCTACAACACGAGGAAGTGGTTGGAAAATTGTGGCTATCAACTGGTCCATTCTCTCAAGCTGGTTTGCACTTGTCTTGCATCCTCTCGAGAAAATTTGTAACCCTAAACACTTTAAGCCACACCAACCAAACACTAAATACCCCTTTTGATTCCAAGCACCGTCTACCCCGAGTGACATCCCTTGATGAGAAATTCACGCAAATCTTAATTGAATGTAGAGAGTTAATGGATGAGAACTCAGAGTTTTTGCAGGTTTGGTGATTTAGAGTACGGACGGTTTGGGAAAGCTATGGATAGTACAGTAAGTGTGTCTCCGACCAACTCTTGTCTTTACTTGATCCAAGGTTTTGATCCAATTCATAATTCTAGTTAATATGCGAGTTTATGTGATTTCCAAACCTTTTTCATGTTCTAGGATAGTGTTTAATTCAATCTTTGTCATCATGTTTTGGTTGTTAATCATTTCTTTGATAGTCTAATCCATGATCCAACACTTCTATCTTTTGTTTTCTTTCTTGCATTTTACTTTCTTAATTTAAAAACATAAAAAAACCAAAAATATTTGCTCTAGCTTAAGAAGTTTCATGCATTCCTGATATTCTCATAATTTACATGTTTTGACATGCATTTAGTTAACATTCTCTTGTCATTTGCATACATAATCATAGTTTTGTCTAGCATTTTGGTCTTTATTAGAATTTAGGATGTTGCATTAGGTCTTAGAGAGTTTTCGCATTCATTTGGAGTGTTTTTAGGTGTTTTGGAGATATTTGGAGCAATGAAGCAAAGTAGGAAGCAAGGGTCATCCGAGGCGTCTCAAAGATGCGGCTAGCTGGACGGTGACCCTTCGATCTGATTCAGCCTCGACGAACTTCATGGAAGTTGTAGAGGAATGAGTTATCTGTCCAGGGAAGTTAGAATCAAGCCATTCGAACATGTGGTTTGGGAGATATGCCCTTTTTACTGAAGCCATGCCCGACTAGCCGCGAAGCTGTCAACCAATACCGACCAGCATTGGATCGGTCCATTGGATCGGTATTGCAACAGGGGCAAGTACCGATCAAGAACTCATTTCCATACCGACCCAGAACTAGTCGGTACAAAGCCAAATCCTCTCCACACCGATCTATCTTTGAGCGGTGCAACCTGCTCGGCATCGATCTTCACACGACCATACCGACCCCTTCTCATGCGGTACTACAGCTCGGTACTGAGGCAGTGACTTGTGCCGACCCACTTGTACCAACCCAGAACTGGTCGGTACAAATCTCTTCGACCCAGTTCGCCTATCGCACCATCCAAGCATCGATCCGGCACACTCCCGCGCCTGCCCCAACACCGACCAAGCTTCATCCTGCACAACCGACCTGTACAAGGAAAATTAGTACCGACCCATTCTAGGTCGGTACTACCAAACGGTACTAGCCCAGCGATCACACAGACAGACTTTTGCCGGCTAAGACTCGTCCCGCGCACGACCCGGCACGTCTCGCATCGACCAGATCCTCATTTTAGCCGACTCAGTCTTCACAGCTCCCATCCGACCTGCATGAAGGAACTTTGTACCGGATGGTTTGTACCGACCCAGAATTGGTCGGTACAAACTCTTATGGCAAATTCGATCCTGACCCAGATTTGGCCGGGTCAATACCCGGTTTGTTCCGGGTTGACCCGATTTGCCCATTTTTCTATAAATACTCTTGAAACCTATTTTTCAGGGGAAGTTTTCTTCTTTCTAGAGTTGGGTTTTATCTCAAACTCTTCTTATGATTTTGGAGGGATTTTGATTGTTCTTCGTACAAATGCCACTTTAGAGAAGATTTCTTCACCCTTATCTTTATATTAATGCATCTTCTTTATCTTTATTTCTTTTTCTTTTATGTTTTTCATGTTCTTTAGACTTTTTGTTGGATTATGGATAGTTTAATTTTGATGGTTTGATGGTGATGATTTAGGTTAATCCTTGTTAAATCCTTCACATAGGTTAGCTCTTAATGCTAGATTTAGATTGAGATATCAAATCTAGAACTAAGGTATTTCACGCCCGAGAGGTGTTCGATGAAATGCTTGAACCAAGCCTTTTGTGAGCTTTCCATATCCTTGCCAATGAGAGTTAATGTCAAGGGTGATTAGTGAACTAATTGGGATTGTTTATTAATGCTCATTGATTATCTAATTGCAAACGAGAGTTTATGTCAATTAGGTGATTAGTGAAGTGATTAGTGCCATGAGAATGAATTAGTCATATTTATGAATCCCATGTTCTAGGATAGTGTTTAATGCAATCTTTGTCATCATTATTTGATTGTTAATCATTCATTTGATAGTTTATTCCATGATCCAACACTTCTATCTTTTGTTTTCTTTCTTGCATTTTACTTTCTTAATCTAAAAACATAAAAACCCAAACCAATTGCTCTAGCTTAAGTCATTTCTTGCATTCCTAGTGTGTTGTTATTTGTGCCTCCTTGGATTGATCCTCTTGTACTACAATCATATGAGTAGACTTGAGTAATTGATTAAGACTCCAAAAAGTCTATCATCAATTCCTAGTGCATTAATCTTAACCCCTATTGATTGACACCTCTTATGCTACAATGACAAGCATAGAGGAATTGATATGAACTTAACAAAAATCCTTTATCAAGATCATGGAATTCACAAATATGACTAATCCATTCTCATGGCACTAATCACTTCACTAATCACCTAATTAACATAAACTCTCGTTTGCAATTAGATAATCAATGAGCATTAATAAACAATTCCAATTAGTTCACTAATCACCCTAAACATCAACTCTCATTGGCTAGGATATGAAAAACTCACAATAGGTTTGGTTCAAGCATTTCATCGAACACCTTTCGGGCATAAAATGCTTAAGCTCTAGTTTTGATCTCTCAATTCAAAACTAGCATTAAGATTCACCTATGTGAAGGATCTAACAAGATGCAATCCAAATCGTCATCATTTATGATGCCAATGCACACAATCTATGCTATTCCTTAGGTTAAGATCACTAATTATGACTAATCCTCTCTCAAGTCACCAATCACTAAATAGAGATCAAACTCTCATTTGTGATGAGATTAGCAAGCATTAAGATCAATATTCAAATCAACCAATAAACACCTTAACCAACTACTTTCACAGCTAAACATATTTATCTCTTTGAGGAATTCCATCAAACACCTTATGTGCATGAAATTCCTTAAGATCTAGATTGACTCTCTCAAGCCCAATCTAGCATTAAGATCACTTAGAAAGAAAGGAAAGTAAGGATTTAGTACCTAAGCAACAAAAATCAATCATCTAACCATCAAAATCAAGCAAACCATGATCCAACAAAAACCTTATAGTCTATTCATGAAAAGAAAAGGACATAAAGATAAAGATAATGCATTAAATAAAAGATAAGGGTGAAGAAATCTTCTCTAGAGTGGCATTTGCATGAAGAACAATCAAAATCCCTCAAAAAGAGAGTTTGGGTCGAGCCCCACTCTTCCAAGAAGAAAACTTACTACAAAAATTAGGTCTAGAAAGTTTAAATAGTCAAAGGGGTCAAACTGGGTCAACCCTGGTCAAACTGGGTCAACTATGGTGTACACCGGACGGTGGTGGTCCGGTGTGATGGCCCGGTATTCTCCCTGTCTTGAGCATGGCTGCAATACCGGATGGTTACACCGGTCCATGGTTGGGCGGTGTTGGTTGCTCATCTCGCGGCCAGACAGACATGTCCTTGGTAAAATCACCATATCTTCTGAACCACTTATCCAAATGACATACAACCACTTCCAGACGACAGCTAACTAATTTCTCCATCATTTTTATGAAGACCTACGAAGCTAATTCCGATTGTAAAACCTTCGTCCGGCCAGATCGTTCAGACACCTCGGGTGTCCCTTGCATTCTCTTTTGCTCTATCACTCCAATCATCCCCAAAATATCTCCAAGCACCTAGAAAACACTCCAAATGATGAAAAACTCATTAGGATCTAATGCAAACTAGCTAAACTCTAATTTAGACCAAAACAACAAGAAAACTTATATAAACACATGCATGAGACCCAAAATACCTAGATAAATGCATGCTAAAAAGAGTCAAATATGAGGATATCAAGTCCCCCAAACTTATTCATTTGCTTGTCCTCAAGCAAACAAATAAGAACAAGAAGAGAGAGACATGAAGATGGGAGATTAAATCCGAGAGCATCAGAAAAAGAAATCGAATTCAACGTCCAAGTTTGTAATTCTAATATGCACTAAATGAGTCTACTCCAAAACAGTTAGCCATTTCTGTCTCCACATGCATCAAGCTCAAGTCCCAACCTACACAAGCATTCTTATCCTTGAACCCTTTGACGTTCAATAATGTTTAATGTGAATCATGTTTATGCAAGATCAAATGAACTCGTTTGGCTAAGGGATACAGTTTTGAGATGAAGATGATCTCAATTACATGTGTGGGTGTTCCAATGCAAGGATCTCTCTTGGAATGAGCAAACTTTAGCAAAATGCTAAAGGTAAAAGGCAACCTATGCATACAAGGGTTAATTCTCACCTATCCAATGCCTAAGACGTCTTTAACCCTAGCATCTCTACCCATGAAACTCCATCCTAAGCTACCCTTTTCTTCACAAGGCCTTTTGCTTTTATGCCCCACACGTTTCCTTGTCTTTCTTCTTCATCTTCTTCTCACTTGGGGATATCTTCTTCTCCATTGAACTTGTGGCTTGGTGCTCTTCCTTTTTTTTGTTTCTGTAGCCCTTATTTTTCAATTTTGTTCTTGTCTCATCTTTCATCACTTGATGCCTTAGCCAATTTTTGGCTTCTTTCCTTTTTACTTCATACTTTGAGGCCAAATCTATCACTAAGAGCTATTCTTAAACAATCTCACCAACCACTTCACATTATTGCATCCCCCTTTGCCTTCTCCCCAACCTTTCCTTTTCGTTTCTTCTTTTTCTCTCACTAAATCCCTTTCCTTAGACATTTCTCACCCGTTCCCACAATCACTCCAAGATTTCCCATCCTAGCTAACTTACTCCTAGACTAACTCCTTGATGTTGGAGCTAGATCTACATGAGAATCCATCCTTTTCGCCCTAAACCTAACACTTTTTGCCAAGTTTGCTCGAAAAGTAGGCCCCTCCATTACTCACGAAAGTTAAAGGCTAAAAATGAGGTTTAGTTTAAGGTGTGGGGAACCATTCCAAAAATAGGATATGACTACTTGAATCTACAAAGGTGGTAAAAAGGGAAAAAAAGATCCAAGTATGTATATGGGTATCCACGAGTTCATTCAAAGATGCACAAACACGATAATTTGCAAGTCAAGATTAAAGTCCTTATTAATAGGGCTGAATTCAATTCACAGCTTGCTTCAATCAAGACAAGAACATCGATGCATGAGATCTAAAGATGGTGCATCCTTACTTTCAAACTCACATGAATGTAATGTGTTGAATCAATTTCTCAAAGTGATACCCTACAATGAATGCTCATCATTGCTCCCAATGCACATGCAATGCAACCAATATGCAAACTAGACTCAATCCTACACATGAAATGCAACTAGATGACTTCTTTTTGTTTTGCAAAATTTCAAAAAATTTCAATTTTTGTGTGTTTTTCTATGCCATAAGTGAATGCATGATATGCATGAGAATCAAGATACAAAATCGAAAATAAGAAAACAAAACACAAGGTCAAATGACACAAATCCCTCCCCCAAACTTGAATTGCACCGTCCCGGTGCAACAAAAGTCAAGGATAAGGTCAAAATATGCAATATATTTACAATGAAATGGAGTGAGGATCATACCTTGTATTGGAGAGAAGGAGGACGTGCTGTGGCTCAAACCGTTCTTTCATCTAACACCAAGACCATTGGACCTAAGAGACCCTTATTGATGCTTGTTTTGTGTCTCTAACTTGACAAAGGATAGGCTTGGGAGGTCCCAAGGGCGCGTGTAACGTCACTAGCTTGACGGTTGCTTCCTCATTTTCACTCCGTTCATGAAGATCACAAGAAAAGGGAAAAGATTAGCAACAAAAGAAAGTAAAAAGGCTCTAGTCTCAAGAAGATTCAAAATCCTAATGATCAATGCTAAACCCCAATGGCAACGGCGCCAAATTGATAAAGGATTTTTTGTTAAGTTCATATCAATTCCTCTTTGCTTGTCATTGTAGCATAAGAGGTGTCAATCCATAGGGGTTAAGATTAATGCACTAGGAATGCAAGAAACTTCTTAAGCTAAAGCAAATCTTTTTGGGTTTTTTTTTTATGTTTCTAAACTAAGAATGTAAAATGCAAGAAAGAAAACAAAAGATAGAAGTGTTGGATCATGGATTAAACTATCAAAGAAATGATTAACAATCAAATAATGATGACAAAGATTGCATATATTAAACACTATCCTAGAACATGAAATTCACAAATATGACTAATCCATTCTCATGGCACTAATCACTTCACTAATTACCTAATTGACAAAAACTCTTGTTTGCAATTAGATAATCAATGAGCATTAATCTCCAATTCCAATTAGTTCACTAATCACCCTAAACATCAACTCTCATTGGCTAGGATGTGAAAAGCTCACAATATGTTTGGTTCAAGCATTTCATCGAACACCTCTCGGGCATGAAACGCTTAAGTTCTAGATTTGATTTCTCAACTCAAAACTAGCTTTAAGATCAACCTATGTGAAAGATCTAACAAGATGCAATCCAAATCAGTATCATTTATGATGCTAATGCACACAATCTATGCTATTCTTTAGGTCTAGAACACTTGAATAAGATTAATTCATTTTCATGACACTAATCCCTTTGTTAATCACTTAATCAATATCAAATTCTCATTTGTGATTAAATGACTAACAAGCATTAATAACAAGTTCTATTAACCAAAATACACCTTAAACATCCATTATCATGGGTTAAGATATGTAAATCTCTTATTTAGTTTTTTTGGGAATTTTATCAAACACCTTGTGTGCATGAAATTCCCTATGATCTAGATTAACTTTCTCAAGCTTAATCTAGCATTAAGAACACTAAATAAGGAAGGAAAGCAAGGATCTAGAACCTAAGCATCACAAATCAATCATCAAACCATAATCCAACAAAAACCCTAAAGTCTAAAGATGAAGAACATAAGAGAAAAAAGACATAAAGATAAAGATAATGCATTAAATAAAAGATAAGGGCGAAGAAATCTTCTCTAGAGTGGCATTTGCATGAAGAACAATCAAAATCCCACAAAAAAGAGAGTTTGGGCCGAGTCCAACTCTTCCAAGAAGAAGACTTACTACAAAAATTAGGTCTAGAAAGTTTAAATAGTCAAAAGGGTCAAACTGGGTCAACCCTTGTCAAACTGGGTCAACTCTGGTCAAACTGGGTCAACTATGATGTACATCGGACGGTGGTGGTCTGGTGTGATGGCCCGGTATTCTTCCTGTCTTAAGCATGGCTGCAATACCGGATGGTGACACCGGTCCATGGTTGGACGGTGTTGGTTGCTCATCTCGCGGCCACACAGACATGTCCTTGGTAAAATCGCCATATCTTCTGAACCACTTATCCAAATGACCTAAAACACATCAAGACGACAGCTAACTCATTTCTCCATCATTTCCATGAAGACCTTCGAAGCTAATTCCTATTGTAAACCCTTCGTCCGGCCAGATCTTTCAGACACCTCGGGTGACCCTTGCATTCTCTTTTGCTCCATCACTCCAATCATCCCCAAAATGTCTCCAAGCACCTAGAAAACACTCCAAATGATGCAAGTCTCACTAGGACCTAATGCAAACTAGCTAAACTCTAATTTAGACCAAAACAACAAGAAAACTTATATAAACACATGCATGAGACCCAAAATACATAGATAAATGCATGCTAAAAAGTGTCAAATATGAGGATATCAGATCTCTACTTTTAATTTGTTTGAGGAAAAACAAAGGCATTTAGTCTGGGGGAGTTGATAACATCGGAATTTCACATGTTTTCACCTTCATTCCCGATGTTATTTCTAAAAGTTTTTACTCATTTCAAAGGTTTCTGCAATGTTTTCCATATTTTGTTGTTTCAAGAGTCATTTCAGGAAAACCGGACTAAATGAGCACAAATTGGAGCAAAAGAGCATTCCAAACAGAATACAAGTCTCAGATGTTTCCCAGCAAATGAAGGACTTCTCGAACTTAGAAATTGGTGATTCAAGAGCCCATGGAAAGATAATAGAGTTAGCTTTCACCTTCAAGTGGTTTGAGAATGTTCCCAAGAAGTTATTCAAGATTTACTGAAGACATGTCTGTCTGACCATAAACCAGAACAGAAGGAGAGCCAGTTCGACCATGGATCGACCATGGTTCGAGCGAACCGAAGCCAGTTCGATCGAACTCCTTTTCCGCAAAAAATGGAAATTTCGGCCTATAAAAATCCCACTTGTTTTAGGGGTTCTCACAGAGGGAGAGAAGACTCAATTGATTTCCTTTCATCTAGTCCTTATTTCTTTCATATTTTGTCCTTAGAAGTTTTTTAAACCCTTTTACTTTTTGTACCTTCGATTCTAATGCATAACTTCATCTCAATTTCGTTCATGCTTTCTTATTTCATGTATGAATAGTTTATTAGTTGGGTTTAAGGGGTGATTCAAGGGGAAATTCATGTTATAATTGATTCTCTGTTAGATCTAGGTTTTGTTGCTGAAAGTTCTTCTTCAAAGTTTGTCCAATTAATGCATGTCTTTTGATTTGATCATTCGATAGCTGATCTCTAGAAATCCACCCACCAACAGTGAAGCCCTAGATTTCTGAACCTATCTTTGACAAGCATCTTCTTCTGCATGATTTTGTGAGGAAAAGTGTAGAGATTTGTGAACCTATTGAAATCTGTTTTTATGTGTGATCTTCTGCCCCAATATCTATCAATTGCACTTGTGGTAAATAGTGAAAACAGGGATTATTAGCCTTAGTTTTCGTGATTCTTTTAAGGATCTTCTGTGATTTGAGTTGAGAGTTATATGAAACCATTAGATAGATCATTCTTCTGAGTTAATAATTACATGAATCCCTGAGATGATCCCCACGGCCCAATGTTTTTAGTCCATAGAATTTCTCATATTTTAGTTATTAGCTATCACCCAAACAATCAATCATTATGTTTTCCCTTGCCAAGTTCAATTTAGAGTTCATCGTAGCAGCATTATTTCTCTACGGGATCGATACCTTAAGTACTACAACAAATTTTTGTGCATTTGCAGACATTTGTGTGATTCTTAAGATTTTTTATTTACTTGACTAACGCATATCTTTTACAGGAAGAATCGCACACCATCAGGGACATCGCCGGCTTGTGCCTCTCATGTGTACAATCGACGACTTGGCTGGCGATTTGGCTTCCTGAAGGCTCATGGGCATCCACATCCTCGATGTGGGTGACGATGTGGAGCTTAGACAGCTTCTTCTTAATTTAGCTGCATCGTTGACGCCATCGTCGGTGTGGCTTCCTAGAGTTGCTTCCAAGCTTTTTCCCCTTTGTGGCCTTCCCAAATTATCCTTCCTTCATCCCGATCATGTTCTAAGGTTTGTCATGAGCTCCCTAATAGCTCCTTTGGTACCTTAGAAAAAGGGAAAATGCAATGGATGCAATGCAAAATTGCATAGATCCTAAATAGACTTAGATGAACTCAAACCTAATGAATTAGGCTTGGAAATGATAGAAAATGATGGATTTTGGGGTTAAAACCATTGAAAACAACATGCTAAAACTGGCAAAATCATATCCTATCATCGTACTTCGATTGGTAAGTCTAAATTCATTGCATGGATGGAGTGCAACAATATTTATCCTGCTGCCCAAGAACTGACTTATGCTGAATTTCTCTTGAAATTTGTTTGGCACAAACAACCAAGGATGTGGAAACAAAGGAGAGACAAACGTTTCGCAATAGGGAGGATCACTTTTGTTCCACCGTCTTTACGAGAGGTTTATTTTGTAAGGGTTTTTTTGAACGTGGTTAAAGGTGCTACAAGTTTTGAATTTTCGAAAACGGTTGTTGGTCTTGTCTATCCTACAGTCAAGAATGCATTTTACTCTTTGGGATTACTAGATGATGATAAGGAATACATCGCAGTTATCAAAGAGGCAAGTTTTTAGGGTTTAGGTCCTTATTTACGCAAGTTGTTTGTGATAATGTTGCTTTCGAATAGTGTGGATATTCCTTTGAATGTTTGGAATTCAACATGGGAGATTCTAAGCGAAGACATTCTTATCGAGCAAAGAAAACTGAGAAATAATCCAAGTAAGACTCCCGCTTTGTTTATTTGTACTCATTTTGTATTAATTGGTTATTGTAAGGCTATATAACATTGACTCAATCTTTTATATTTGTTTGCTTTGTTCAGATTACATGTTGACGCAAGATAAAATTAAAAACTTGGCATTAATCGAGATTGTAAACATGATGCGTATCAACGGGAATTCTTTGAGAAATTTCTCGAATATGCCGCTGCCGGATAATAACTCAGTAGATAAGAATGAGAATGTTCTCATTTTTTTTTTTTAATTGAATTTCAAATTTATTCAAACCCAAAAAACCGTTCTTACAACAAGTGCAACTATTTTACACGAAATTATTTGAATATATTACAACGATTATATGCTTTGAAACTTAAAAAGAGAAAGAGGAGATTATCTTGATGCAAACCAAGCCTCCATTCCTCCTTCATATCTTATATCTCTCATTGATCGGGTAGATGTTAATCTATTCCTCACTTGTTTATCGATGATCTGAATTAGTTGCTGACTTGTTGTCGGAATTTCGCCATGACAGCGCTTGTTTATTTTCCACCAGATCCTATAAATACTGAACTGAAATACATATTGAATCAGCCATATTCCTATCCAGTCAATCGAATTACCCACCAGCAACTTAACAATTCTATTCCAATCACAAGTGTAAGTTGATCCTTGAATACTTTTTGTCAGGTTTTTCCATATTCCCTCCGTGAAGCCGCAAGAGAAGAATAGGTGATCTCTTGATTCCATGCATGTCTTGCAAAAGATACAAGTTGTCTGGCTAACCAAGTTCCAAGTTATCATTCTATCTCCTGTTGATAGACGGTTGTGCATTGCTAGTCACGTGATGAATGTGTGTTTCGGAGAATGTTCTCATTAGAGATGAAAAGATTGTTCTCATTAGAGATGAAAAGAATTGTGATCGTGAATTTCTCAAGAACGAGTACCATAGATTGTTTCCAATGCTTACAGACGAACATAAAGCTTTTTACGAGGAGATATTGGCTGTCGTTATTGGTACAAAAGGTGGTATGTTTTTTGTTCATGGATTTGGAGGAACAGGTAAAACTTTCTTGTGGAGCATTATCAGTGCTGCTATTCGTTGTAAGGATGAAATTCTTCTCAATGTAGCTTCTAGTGGTATTGTTGCGTTGCTTTTAGAGGGAGGAAGAACTGCTCATTCGAGATTTGTCATACCCATTGCCGTCAACGAGTTTACAACATGTGCGATGAGTGCCGGTTCAAATTTGGCCGCTTTGGTTAAAGAGGCTAAACTAATTGATAAATATTATAGAATAGAATAAGATATATTATTATAGAGTGGTTTCATATGAGAGAATAATATATAAATATATATATATATATAGTGGTAACATTAACGTAATGCTAACACCCACATAATGTAAACTTTCCTAAAACACATAATGGAAATATGCTAAGAATATATCAAGATCTAGAGAATTCTTCTTTCGAGTTCCGGGTTTCACGGGCTTCACTTCATAGTCGGGCATTGATGGTCCACAATACTTGATCCGCAAGATACACATATTGCTTCTTCAAGTTATCTCCAATACTCCCCCCCACGACAAAGGTGGTACGCGAAACGCAAAATCTGCAATCACAAAGCGGAACACCTATGTCGTGGACATTTTGTCGAGGACGGACAAAACAAGTCAACATACTCTTCCGGTATAAACTTCAATCTTGAAAATAGGGATGGAACTTTAGCTCGTCTTTGGTCTTGGAAAAAAAAAGGAATAATAACATCCCGTGGGCGCAAACTTTTGCAGCTCCACAAACCAAAACACCATAACCTAATGTAGATTAAAATAATTCAACAAAAAAAAAAAACCTATGAGATGAACCACCAAACACCAACCAAGATCATAAGATCCAAAACCCAACTTAAATAAATAACTAAAAGATCAACCACGTAGCACAAAAGGTATCACCAACAAAAACCTGACTTAAGAAATAAATAAATAAACGGATGTATAAAAAAATTCCCAAACACATCGTCATCTTCGTCGTCTGGTTCGTCTTCGTCTCCGGACTCTCTCTCCATGATTGTTTTCGAACAAAAGATTACAAAACTAATAAAGTGAAAACTTTAACTCCGATCCTCTAGAATCGAAGGCTCCGATACCATGTATATATTATAGAATAGAATATGATATATTATTATTGAGTGGTTTGATATGAGAGAATAAGATACATATATATATAGTGGTAACATTAACATAATGCTAACACCCACATAATGTAAACTTTCCTAAAACACATAATGGAAATATGCTAAGAATATATCAAGATCTAGAGAATTCTTCTTTCGAGTTCCGGGTTTCACGGGCTTCACTTCATAGTCGGGCATTGATGGTCCATAATACTTGATCCGCAAGATACACATATTGCTTCTCCAAGTTATCTCCAATACTCCCCCGCACGACAAAGGTGGTACGCGAAACGCAAAATCTGCAATCACAAAGCGGAACACCTATGTCGTGGACATCTTGTCGAGGACGGACAAAACAAGTCAACATACTCTTCCGGTATAAACTTCAATCTTGAAAATAGGGATGGAACTTCAGCTCGTCTTTGGTCTTGGAAAAAAAAGGAATAATAACATCCCGTGGGCGCAAACTTCTGCAGCTCCACAAACCAAAACACCATAACCTAATGTAGATTAAAATAATTCAACTAAAAAAAAAAACCTATGAGATGAACCACCGAACACCAACCAAGATCATAAGATCCAAAACCCAACTTAAATAAATAACTAAAAGATCAACCACGTAGCACTAAAGGTATCACCAACAAAAACCTGACTTAAGAAATAAATAAATAAACGGATGTATAAAAAAATTCCCAAACACATCGTCATCTTCGTCGTCTGGTTCGTCTTCGTCTCCGGACTCTCTCTCCATGATTTTTTTCGAACAAAAGATTACAAAACTAATAAAGTGAAAACTTTAACTCCGATCCTCTAGAATCGAAGGCTCCGATACCATGTATATATTATAGAATAGAATATGATATATTATTATTGAGTGGTTTGATATGAGAGAATAAGATACATATATATATAGTGGTAACATTAACATAATGCTAACACCCACATAATGTAAACTTTCCTAAAACACATAATGGAAATATGCTAAGAATATATCAAGATTTAGAGATCTTCTTTCGAGTTTCGGGTTTCACGGGCTTCACTTCATAGTCGGGCATTGATGGCCCACAATACTTGATCCGCAAGATACACATATTGCTTCTCCAAGTTATCTCCAATACTAATAATTTGGGATGAGGCTCCAATGATGAGTAGATATTGTTTTGATACTTTGGACAGGAGTTTGCGTGATCTTATGAGATATGATAAGGTTTTTAGAGGTAAGATTATCGTTTTTGGTGGTGATTTTAGGCAGCTTTTGCCGGTTATAACCGATGGTGGTAGAGTACAAGCTGTTTTGGAGTCCTTAAATTCATCGTATCTATGGGATCATTGCAAAGTTCATAGGCTTCCAAAAAAAAATATGAGACTTTCAGGAGGAGTAAGTGGTCATGCTTCACTTGAGCTTCAAGTTTTCTTTAAATAGATTTTAGATGTAGGCGATGAAAAAATCAATGAACCTAACACTGGTGAGGTTGAGATTGATATTCCTAAAGATTTGTTGATTACTGCATCTGAAAATCCTATCGAATCAGTCATTGGAGAGGTCTATGGAAAATCGTATTGGACAAAAAATGAGCCAAAGTTTTTTAGAGAACGAGCAATATTGAGTCCAAAGAACGACGATGTGGACAAGATAAATGAATTCATGTTGTCCAAGTTAGAAGGTACATTTCTCGGATGTACCGAAGTCATTTTAAATCTCAAATATGCCGTATTTCACTTTGTTTTTAATGAATTTTTTTTTGTCTGTCACTCAACAGAAGCAAAAACCTACCTCAGTGCTGATAGTATTGAAACTTTGGATACTGGCCTCCTCGATGGTATGGTTTACTCTCAGGAATTTCTAAACAGCATGAAAGTTTCTGGGTTGCTGAACCATGAATTACGGTTGAAAATTGGAGTTCCTATCATGCTACTTAGGAGTATTGACCCTAGGGGTGGTTTGTGTAATGGAACGAGATTAATTGTAACTTAGATGGCTAAACATGTTATTGAAGCTCGAGTTATAACAGGTGATAAGGTTGGAGAGAAGGTTTTACTTCCTAGAATGTTTATGACTCTACACCATAAGCAAAGTTCCCTTTCCCTATGAGGCGTACGTAATTTTCTATTGATGTGGCTTTTGCAATGACTATAAATAAAAGTCAAGGACAAACTTTGGAGAAAGTTGGGTTATATTTACCAAGACCTGTTTTTACGCATGGCCAGTTATATGATGTTGTTTCCAGAGTAATGTCTAGAAGCGGACTGAAGATACTAACAGCGGACAAAGACGGAAATCCTCAAAGGAAAATCATGAATGTCGTGTACAAGGACGACTTTCAAAACATTTAGATTATCTTTGTTTCTTTTACTTTTATTATTCAAATTTTTAGACTTTTCGTGTTATTTCAATTCATGAATTTGTTAACGTTTTTTAATCNGACTATAAATAAAAGTCAAGGACAAACTTTGGAGAAAGTTGGGTTATATTTACCAAGACCTGTTTTTACGCATGGCCAGTTATATGATGTTGTTTCCAGAGTAATGTCTAGAAGCGGACTGAAGATACTAACAGCGGACAAAGACGGAAATCCTCAAAGGAAAATCATTAATGTCGTGTACAAGGACGACTTTCAAAACATTTAGATTATCTTTGTTTCTTTTACTTTTATTATTCAAATTTTTAGACTTTTCGTGTTATTTCAATTCATGAATTTGTTAAGGTTTTTTAATCTTTCATGCGGATTTTTTCTTTTATTTTTTTGTATTGAATCCTTTAGATTTATTCAATTTCCTACTTCTTTTTATGCAATTTCTTACTTCTTCTTTTACATTTATGCAATTTCCTATTTCAACATCTTTTATCATACTCTTTCATTAAAATTTCGTTGATCATATTCTGTAACAATTTTATTTCCAAATGATTTTTCCCAGCATAAGGTGCGGATATTTACCTAGTTGACATTAAAAACAAAAAAACTTTCGTCAAACCAGAAAAGAAAAAGAGAGAATATATATAAGCCAAAAATAAAAGAAGAATAATAGCTGGTGTTGAGTGTTGGTTTAATCTTAGTAAACATTAGGTGGGTTACGATCTTGGTTATTAGGATTTAGAATCATTGGTTATCTGGTTGAGCTGGTTCAATGTTCAAATTGGGTAGATTAAGTGATTTCTGGTTCAATCCATTTTATGTAAGGCCTCATATTTATAAGGGGTCAGATAACCGAGATCGTCGAGTCATCTTCTTCATTCCTCAAAAAACAAATCGTTTTCTTTTGACGAGTTTCTCTGGTTCTTGATAGCTCGATTCCTCGTTGCTAGTGAATTTGTTGGACTGAGTCTGGCCCCAGAAACGTAGCTCACCATATCGGTGGTGAACTCTGGGTTACCAAATTATGTGTGTTCTTTTCGATTCTGCATCTAATTTTCTTTCATTGTTCTTTTACAAATTCGAGGGAGTTGTGAGTTACTGTAATCGCGAGTTCGAGCTGAGCAAGTTAGGTTTTAGGCGCAATAATTGGTATCAGAACCAGGTTGAGTTCTCATGTCGACGGCGATGGCGAGAAACGAGGTGGTCCGATTTGACGGCACCGGCGATTTCTCAATGTGGACTACAAGGATGATGGCTCATTTCGGAGTCGCAGGATTGAAGGGGGTTGTTCTCAGTGACGATTTCACGATCACAGTTCTGGTGACAAAGTTGGAGACAAAGAAGACATCCGATGGGGAAACCGTGACTGAAATTGTTCAAGAAACTGAGGTAATCATCGATCATGTGAAATTAGAGAAAGATGAAAGGGCGCAGGATATGATCATAGTTAATATCGGGGATCAAGTTCTTAGAAAGATTAAACACTGCACTACTGCTGCATCTATGTGGGCTTTGCTATCGAAGTTGTATATGTCTAAGTCTCTGCCGAATCGGATCTTCGTCCAGTCGCAGTTCTATACATTTAAGTGCGATGGATCAAGATCGATTGACATCAATGTTGATGAGTTTCTTAAGATTGTTGCTGAGATGAATAGTCTAGATGTGAACGTTAGCGACGAAATTCAGGCTATTGTCTTCTTGAATTCGTGT
Source organism: Eutrema heterophyllum (assembly GCA_002933915.1). Taxonomy (NCBI): domain Eukaryota; kingdom Viridiplantae; phylum Streptophyta; class Magnoliopsida; order Brassicales; family Brassicaceae; genus Eutrema; species Eutrema heterophyllum. The sequence goes on along the minus strand of PKMM01011729.1, from coordinate 153,724 downwards.
CCGAGTGCTTATGATCAACTACAACACACTTTGAAATATGGAAAGGAATCCATATCATTAGAAGAGGTGATTTCAGCTGCAAGATCTAAGCAAAGGAAACTGTCAGGGAATGGTACGACAAATACAAGATCATCTACATGACTCTACACCAATGATAGAGGAAGACAGCATAAAAGAGATTCAGGGGATTCACATGGCGGAATAAACATAAGCAAGTCCAAAAATGGCAGGACGGTTACCTGCTGGTACTGTAAGAAAGAAGGACATGTGAAGAAGGACTGCTTTGCAAGGAAGAAGAAGATGGAGACAGATGGAGATGGTGAGGCAGTTGTTGCCATTGATCAGTTGGAAGATATTGATGTGTTGAATGTATCAGTTGATGATTCAAGGGACAACTGGGTTATAGATTCTGGATGCACACATCACATGCCTTCAAGAAAAGATTGGTTTGTGGATTTCGAAGAAAAGGCATCAAGCAGAATACTGCTTGGAGATTTCCACACTATTCATACTCAAGGCATTAGAACTATCCGATTAGACACACAAGGTGGATCATAATCATGAGAAATGTTAGATATGTTCCAAGCCTGAGAAGAAATCTTATATCTACAAGCACACTGGATCAGCTGGGTTTTGTTCACTCTATGGAAATGGGAAGATCAGCTTCCACAAGAACAACAAGCTAGCATTGAAGGGGACTTTGATGAATGGTCTTTACATACTTGATGGAAAAACAATCACTGCAGAACTGTGTTAGGTGGAGGGATCAAGGTCTCAGGTATCTCTTTGGCATAGTAGGTTGGGTCACATGAGTTACAAGAACATGCAGGTGCTGGTCCGAGGTGGAGCTTTGAAGAGCAAAGATGTTGGCAAGGAAGAGTCCTGTGAGCATTGCATAATGGGGAAATCAAAGAGAGTAAGTTTTGAAACTGGTAAGCATGTGACTTATTCTGTTGGAGATGAAGAAGAAGATGGAGACAGATGGAGATGGTGAGGCAGCTGTTGCCATTGATCGGTTGGAAGATATGGATGTGTTGAATGTATCAGTTGATGATTCAAGGGACAACTGGGTTATAGATTTTGGATGCACACATCACATGACTTCAATAAGAGATTTGTTTGTGGTTCGAAGAGAAGGCATCAAGCAGAATACTGCTTGGAGATTTCCACACTGTTCAGACCCAAGGCATTGGAACTATGCGATTAGACACACAAGGTGGATCAGTCAAGATCATGAGGAATGTTAGATATGTTCCAAGCCTGAGAAGAAATCTTATATCTACAAGCACACTGGATCAGCTGGGTTTTGCTCACTCTGGTGGAAATGGGAAGATCAGCTTCTACAAGAACAACAAGCTAGCATTGAAGGGGACTTTGAGGAATGGTCTTTACATACTTGATGGAAAAACAATCACTGCAGAACTGTGTCAGGTGGAGGGATCAAGGTCTCAGGTATCTCTTTGGCATAGCAGGTTGGGTCACATGAGTTACAAGAACATGCAGGTGCTGGTCCGAGGTGGAGTTTTGAAGAGCAAAGATGTTGGCAAGGAAGAGTTCTGCGAGCATTGGATAATGGGGAAATCAAAGAGAGTAAGTTTTGAAATTGGTACGCATGTGACTAATTCTGTTCTTGATTATGTTTGACAAACTCAAATGTAATACCCTAAAGTACTAACAGCTTTGTCGATTGTAGTATTTAGGGTTCGAATCCACAGAGACTCAAGAATCACACAATATATTTTCAAGGTTCGAATTAAGCTAAGTGATCAATGTAATTGAAAGCAATAATCGTAAATTAAATGGTTGTAAATTCGATGGAGTAAAGATAGGTTCAGGGTATTTCTCAGGAAATCGGAGAATGCAGATAAACTAACTGGTCAGGGTTCAGGTTAAACTCGGTTCTTGAACTCAAATCACTAAGCTATAACTAACCAACTGTCATTGCGAGAGTTATCTAAGTCTAAATCTTAGAATTCCAAATCTCCTTGCAAATCCTAAAGACTAAACCAGCTTTAAGTCCAGGTTTGATCTGTTCACAAAACAACTAAACCAAATCTCTTTGTAGATAGTTATTTTGCTCACCCTAGATTCTATCAGATTATCAATTGCACTGTCGTGCCTAATCGATTAACCTAAGATCTAAGTTCCAGGTGATCAATCTAGAATTAGCTTTAAGAACAACCCAAGGTGAAGAACTAATTCAGATTATGAATCCTAACCAACTAATTATCCTAGCATTCAATGAAATTCCTTATGAGAACCCTAAACCTAACATGAGATCTACTCAGACATGGAGATTGAAACAATAAACATAACTGAATAAATCCCTGAAATAAATAAATAAGATGAGAGTAAACAAGGGTTCGAAATCTTCTCTCGGACGAACAGAGTTTCAGACATGTATCCCTCAGAAAGTTCTCTCACAGAAAACCAAAGTAAAATAATTGCGTCCCAACAAAAGTGGCTGAAAAACCTAATTATAATCCTAAAACACGTTCTGGGGCTTCTTGTAATTATTAAAGTCTTCTGGGCCAAGGTGCAATTTCATCAGACTTATAAAAAGTCGCGATCCTTCTCTTCATGCGATGGGTATCGACCGACACCATAAGTGGTATCGATCAATACCAAGCTTCTGTGTCGACTCTTCAGGCTGGTGTCGGTCGACACCAGGACTTCAACTCGATCATTCATCTACATGATCCTTGCTTGGCTTCAAAATGCTCTAATTTCTCCAATTCAGCTTCAAACGTACCTAAACCTGTAAAGACTCGAAAAGACTCCAAAATACTATAAAGACTTTATAAATAAGACTTATATCACGGTTAAAAACGGGTAAAAACTATGATATATCAACTCCCCCAGACTTAGCCTTTGCTTGCCCTCAAGCAAACAGAAAGCTAAACAAGAGAAAAAGGTTTGAAAAACACGGAGACTCACTTGTTCTTGAAACATTGCAATGACCATTTTCCTTAGTGCTCCACATATCACGTAACCAATTCCAAATCTAACCACCATGTAGTTCTCCGTAGACATTCGCAGCTTCCCAGACTACACACATTATTTCTCAGCATTATCCAATAAAGCCCTCATCGCCAGTTTCATCGCTGTACCCAATACCAAGAACTTTCTAGATTCGTTCCCATACAATATCATGACAAAAGAACCAGCTAATTTTCACACTTTTGGTATTGTTTTCTCTCCCCCAGACTTGTTTCTCATCATGTTCTTTCTCTTTATTTTTTTTAAGATCCGCATATACACATTAAGGTCTGAAACGCGAGTATTGATGGTGTTTGCCACCGAATCCCGGTTCTTCCCTCTCTATGTATCAAAGGCGTAGGCGAATAGTGGTATCACGGGAAATTTTCCTAACCTCGCTTCCAACCTTTGTGTGATCATTCCTTCATAAGTAGAATAATGGGATCGCCGGAAATTTTCCTAGCCCTCTACTCAGAAGAAAATCATTTCATCTTTTTATGCTCTTATTTATTAACTTATAACAGGGGAAAGAGATACCATTACTTTAAACACATGGGTTCTTTTGTCAGATATGAATGAGAAATCAAGCTCTATGGACATCAACCACATCGATGAAGTGCAAAAATTTGGCTCATGCTTTAATGGACTCTGCTGGAAATATGGGTGTCTTCTAGTTAACTGGTCAGCCTTTGGATTTTTCATTAGTCCGATCTAGAACTGATTCTGTAACAATGGTCACTTAGAAGTAAAGTCAGAACAATAGATTCAAGAAAAGACCATCATCTCCAACAAATTTTGACTCAAAAACGACTGACTCTAAGAAAAACAAAAACATTGTCAGCAACTACCTCCCCCAGATTTGAACAACACTGTCCCCAGTGTTATTTAGCCTAGAGTTGGTAAAAGAAACCAAAAGAATTTAGTGGAATCGTGAAAAACAAGGAATTACCGAATTGGGGTAGGGGTGTCGACCGACACACAACCTAGTATCGATCGATACCAAGCGTAGGTCGACACATGTAACTCTTTTCATCAATTTTGTTGCTCTTAAGTGTCATAAGGGATCCAATGGTGAAATGGTTAACACAGATAGAACAGAGGACTAATCCTCATCAGAATCATCGTCGTCTTCAGCAGTGCGAGATGGTCCTGCCTGTGATGGAGAACGTGGACTAGATGGTCGAACGCAGCCATACCGAGACAAGGTAGAAATGGCACTCCAGATGCTCTGGAAACTCTCAACCACATACCTCTGAAAGGCATCAGTCTCCATAGGAATCGCAGGTGGTGGAGGGAGAGCAGTCGTAGAGGTGGAAGGGTGTCATGCTCGTCGTGACTGGCCTCCAGCATGGTCAGGCTCTTGTGCATTTTCAGCAGCACCAGCAGGTGGTGCTCGAGTGGAAGATCCTCGACGTCGAGTAGCGGGTGCAGCAGACAACATATCCTCATCAGGCTCAAAATGCAGCTGATGTGGGTCGTCATCAATGTCGGTTAGCTCCCTTTTGGGGAGCTGAACCAGGAAATCCCCATCTGTGTTGGAGAAGTACCAACGTCGCTCAGGCTTCAGCCACCTAAGGTTCTGCAGATGCCTCTCATCCATGAGAGTGCGTGTAGTGACAATCGAGCAGCTTGCTGTACTAATCCCGAAGTGCTCGAAGATAGGGGTAAGGAGACTACCAACTGTCTTGATGTGATAGGCACCATTCCCGAACTGCTCTCAGAAAGCCTGCTGATATATCATGGTTTTTACCCTTTTAAGCCATGATATATGTCCGTTTTATAGAGTCTTTCTACTATTTTGTAGTGTTTTAGAGTCTTTTACAGGTTTTAGCATGTTTGGAGCATAATTCGAGATATTGGAGCTTTTTGGAGCATTTTGGAGCAAAACAGAAGTTCGTGTAGCTAAGTACCCGATTTGAAGCCCTTGTATCGACCGACACCACCTGGTGTCGATCGATACTGACATTATAAGGAAGGAAGCACGTCACTGCCCGAGTATCGATCGATACCACTCAGGTATCGGTCGATACAGTCGTCCATGGGGAAGGAAACACGACTTTTATGAAGGGTTGAAGAATTGCAAAATTGCCCAGAAGACTATATTATTTACAATTTAACCCAAAACGTCTTTTAGCATTATAATTAGGTTTTTGAGCCACTTTTGTGGGCGAAGCTTGATTTTACTTCTGTTCTACTTTTGGTTTTTGGAGAGACAACTCTGAACTCCTATTTTCTTATTTGATTTATTTGATGATCTATTCAATCATGTTTATTGTTTCAATCTCCATGTCTGAGTAGATCCCTTGTTAGGTTCAGGGTTCTCATAAGGGTTTTCTCTGAATGTTAGGTTAATTGATTGATTAGGATTCACCATCTGAATTAGTTCTTCGCCTTAGGTTGTTCCCATAGCTAATTCTAGGTTGACGAATCTAGAACTTAGATCTTAGGATAATTGGTTAGGCACGAGAGTGCGATTAATTACCTGACAGAACCTAGGTGAGCAAAATAACTATTCGCAAAGAGATTTGGTTTAGTTGTTTTGTGAACAAATCAAACCTGAAATAAAAGCTGGTTTAGACTTTAGGATTCGCAAAGAGATTTGGAATTCTAGGATCTAGACTTAGATAGTTTTCGCAACGAGAGTTGGTTAGCTATACTTTAGTGATTTGAGTTCAAGAACCGCGCTAAATCTGAATCCTGTTAGTTAGTTATCTACGTTCCTAGAATTCCTGAGAAATACCCTGAGCCTAGCTTCTTTCCAATCGTTTTACAACTCGTTTAATTTACGCATCTGCTTTCATCTACATTGTTGGTTTAGCTTAATTCGAAACTAGACAATCTATTGTGTGAATTCTGGAGTTCTTGTGTTCGACCCCTAACTATACTACGACAACTGCTTTAGTACTTTTAGGGTATTAATTTGAGCATATCACCTGCACGTCAGGGATCTGTGAGGGAAGAGCAACCCGTCTGAAGTCCCTCTGAAAGCCATAGATGTCGCAGAGACCTGGGAGTGGCAACATATACCTCACTCCTCGAATCAGAAAGGTTAGAGTGCCCTTCTGTGCGTCCCTGAGAATCTCATCTCTGTAGTAAACACGAACTGTCGCCAGGAACTGACGTACCAAGTCTGGGAAGAGGTCATACTGCTGTGTGGGCATAGTACCCAGACCAATCCTCTCAATCAGACGTTGGAGCTCACCGTCGAGACCCAAGCGACGCATCGTGATCCCGTCAACAAACCGAGTGGTCTGCACATCCACGTTCTGCCACGCATTGTAGTGCAGCGTGTCATAATCATCCCAGGTCTCAGATATAGTCCTCTAGATGCAATCCTCACTCTCAGCAACCTCCTTGTGAGTTCCATCCCAGACTCTCATAGAAGGAATCTTCGCCTTCTCATCCCTCCTAGGCCAGGAAGGCCTACATGTGACACCAGGAGCCACAAGAGAGACAGGTGTATAAGGGGTGGTGAGGATGGTGGAACGTGTGGTGCAGGGATGTCACGTAGTGAAGTGTGGGGAAGGGCAATATCTACTGATGCTCCTACGATCCTCAACCTGTAGCGGTTGTTGACGAGGCAAGCCTTCACCAATCCGCTACGCCACTCGATACCATCAAATATCTCGACACGGGACAGCAAAGCATACTCCTTTGGAGGTGGGTTAGAGCTCGATGCATCATCTTCCCTTGTTCTCTTCCGTGTAGACATCTACAATCAAAGCCAACAACGCAACAAGGAATAAGCTCCAAATCCAACATCCAACAACACAGCAACAATCACCAACATTCCATCCAAAATTCCATCAAAACCCGCAGGGTATCGACCGACACCATGTGGGTATCGATCGATACCCTGGCGATTTCACGATCCAGAGTTTCAAAATTCCAAAAATCCACACAAGGGGCAGACAAGTGCATGGGGGCATCGAAAATCACCTCTAACCACTTAACTAGATAAGAATTCACTATCAAATCAAGTTCTAAGAGGCAAAAATTCAAAAACCCAAACCTTGTGTTCATAGATAGAAAAAGAGGAATTTGTGTGTCATACCTTGCAGATCGGATGAATGGATGATAGAATATGGAAAGAGCACGAAAAACTAACAAGGTTAGACCCTTGAATCACACAAATCCGTGAAGAATTAAAGAATTTGTGATTTTGGAAGAGAGGTTTTTCGTGTATCGATCGATGGAGGTTGTGGAGAGAAAGAGAAAACCCGAGGGTTTTAAAAGGAAACTTACATGCGCGTGGGGTATCGATCAATACGCGGATCATGGGTAGATGCAATCTCTGTTCCTCCTTGTGTCGATCGATACCAGAATGGTATCGGTCGACACAACACATGTTCATCTGATTCACACAAAGACACAAGACACAAAAACGAAAAATGACAAAAATAAAAGACTTATATACAGACTCACCAGTGGGTTGCCTCCCACCAAACGCTTGTTTTACGTCACTAGCTTGACTTTGCGTACGCTCAGGCGGTGGGTGCATCATCCAGAGACACTATGTGTCCTCTTGGAATCTCGGCTTTCGCCCAGTAGTGTTTCACCCTTTGTCCATTGACAGTGAACTCTTCGCCTGTAGAACTCATCAGGACAACTGCACCATGTGGTCTGACCTCCTTGATTGTGAAAGGACCTGACCAACGAGAACGCAATTTTCCAGGAAACAATTGCAAACGAGAGTTATACAGAAGTACCTGGTCATTGGGTTCAAAATGTCTTGAGAGAATCTTTTTGTCATGAAACGCCTTAGTCCTCTCCTTATACAGCCTCGAGTTCTCATAGGCGTGGTGCCTAATCTCATCCAGCTCATTCAGGTGGATCAATCGCCTCTCAGCAACAGACTTGATGTCGAAATTCATCATCTTTGTAGCCCAGGCTGCCTTATGCTCGATTTCCACTGGAAGGTGACACGCTTTCCCATACGGGAAGTGAAACGGTGTAGTCCCAAGTGGTGTTTTGAAAGCAGTCCTGTAAGCCCACAATGCATCATCTAGCTTTGCAGACCAATCCTTCCTAGTAGTACCCACTATCTTCTCCAGAATTTCCTTGATCTGCCTGTTGGAGACTTCAACCTGCCCACTTGTCTGAGGATGATAAGGAGTAGCCACGCGATGATTCACACCATGCTTCGTCAACAGCTTTTCGAAGACCTTGTTGATAAAGTGAGTGCCACCATCATTGATAACAATCCTAGGTACTCCAAATCGAGGGAAGATGATACTCTTGAAAAGCTTAAGGACCACTGAAGAATCATTGGTTGGACTAGCAATCGCTTCCACCCACTTAGACACATAATCCACAGCAACCAAGATGTACTTGTTCCCGAAGGAAAGGGACCCATGAAATCGATGCCCCAACAATCAAAAACCTCAACCTCAAGGATGAAGTTTTGTGGCATCGCATGTCTCTTACTGATCTTCCCCCTCCTCAAACAAACATCACACTGCGAGACAAAAGCATGAGCATCCTTAAACATAGTAGGCCACCAGAAGCCTGCTTGAAGAACCTTGGACACTGTCTTGCAAGTAGCAAAGTGTCCAGCATACTCAGACCCATGACAATGAAACAGAACGTCAGGTACCTCAGATTCAGCAATGCATCTCCTGTACATCCCACCAGAGCAATGTTTGTACAGGTAAGGCTCGTCCCAAAAGAATCTCCTTATGTCACTCACAAACTTCTTCTTTTCATAGTTCTTGAGATGCTTTGGCTTGATGTCTGCAGCAAGATAGTTGGCAATATCAGCATACCATGGTTGATCTGGAACAGCTACAGCAGCTAGATACCATTCAGAAACACCAGCGTGATCCACATACAAAACAAGTCTGAAAATCGCAGAGTATCAATCGATACTAGGTGAGTGTCGATCGATACCAACACCAGCAGTTCGTGAAAATTGCAGATTTTCGGCAGGAGCACTTTGAAATCCAGTCTCGATGAAGTAGATGTTCTCCTCTGGTAAGAAGTCATCAATATGCACGTCTTCATCGATCCTTATCCGCGAGAGATGGTCAACTACCCCATTCTCTATGCCCTTCTTGTCCTTGACCTCAATATCAAAGCCTTGAAGCAAAAGGACCCAACAACAAAGGCGAGGTTTGAGATCCTTATTCGCAACAGATATTTGAGAGCAGCATGATCTGTATGAACAATCACTTTGCTCCCAATCAAGTAGGACCGAAATTTCTCAAAGGAGAAAACGACTACAAGTAATTCCTTCTCTGTGGTGCTGTAGTTACGCTGAGCATCATCCAACGTCTTGCTGGCATAGTAGATAAAATGCAGCTTATTATCCTTCCTCTGACCCAAAATAGAACCAACTGCAAAGTCACTAGCGTCGCACATAATCTCGAAAGGCAGAGTCCAATCCGGAGGTTGCACAATAGGAGCACTCACCAACGCCTTCTTTATCTCCTCAAAAGCTGCAAGGCACTCAAGGGTGAAGTTGAATTTGACCTCCTTGCACAATAGGGAGGTGAGTGGGCGGGCTAGTTTTGAGAAATCCTTTATGAATCTCTTGTAAAACCCAGCATGACCAAGGAAGCTTCGAATGTCCTTCACATATATCGGTAGTTGGAGGCTTGTCATGACTTGAATCTTGGCTTTGTCAGCGTCTATCCCAGCCTCAGAAACCCTGTGCCCAAGAACGATGCCATCCTAAACCATAAAGTGACACTTTTCCCAATTAAGGACCAATTAAGTGTTTCTCTTCACACCTCTGTAGCACCTTGCACAAGTTATCCAGACAGCTCTTGAATGATGATCCATACACTGAAAAATCATCCATGAATACCTCCATGAAGTCCTCAATCATGTCTGTGAAGATAGACATCATGCATCTCTGAAAGGTGGCTGGAGCATTACATAATCCAAAGGGCATTCTTCTGTAGGCGAATGTGCCATAAGGACATGTAAAGGTTGTCTTCCCTTGGTCATCTGGATGTATCGGAATCTGAAAGAAACATGATTATCCATCGAGAAAACAGTAGTATGAATGACTCGCCAACCTCTCCAGCATCTGATCAATGAATGGTAATGGGAAGTGATCTTTCCTTGTCGATGCATTCAACTTCCTGTAGTCAATACACATTCGATGCCCAGTGATTGTCCTTGTGGGGACCAGCTCATCCTTCTCATTCTTTACCACAATGATCCCTCCTTTCTTAGGCACAACGTGAACTGAACTGGCCCAAGAGATGTCTGAAATGGCATAGATAACCCCTGCTTCCATGAGCTTCATCACCTCCTTCTTGACCACTTCTTTCAGGTTTGGATTCAGTCTCCTCTGATGCTCAATCGAAGACTTTGACTCGTCCTCAAGGTGAATCCTATGCATGCACAAGTCTGGAGATATACCTGAAATGTCATCAAGAGAATAGCCAAGAGCTTTGCGATACTTGCGCAGCTTGCTCATCAGTAAGGTAATCTCTGCGTTGTTTAAGGAAGCATTAATGATCACTGGGTATGTGGAATTCGGACCAAGAAAGACATACCTCATATTGGCTGGAAGCGGTTTGAGTTCCACCTTAGGAGCCTTCTCCTCACTCCAATCACTAAGCACAGCAGCCTTTGCAGAAGTTTTGGCCAACTTCTCTGATGATCGCGGATGGTGTCGATCAATACCCTCAGTGGTGTCGGTCGATACTGCTCCAGTTGTGTCGAGCATCTTGGCATATCCAGCAGCAACATAACTCAAGTACACCTTTGATTCAGCTGAACAGACCAACGCCCTCTCTAATGGATCCTCAGGATGCATCTCCAGAAAATACTCTTCAGCTATGTCACTGAAGGTATCAACAAAGAAAGTCTGCCCATCGATGGTTGGTCTCTTCATCATCTTCTCCATGTTAAAAGTCATGACCAAATCACCGATGTTAAGAGCTACCTTCCCATTCCTGCAATCAATCAAAGCACCAGCTGTTGCTAGGAATGGCCTTCCCAGGATAAGAGGATCTCTGGGCTCTGCATCATACTCCAGGACAATGAAGTCAGTTGGGATCAAGCAATTCCCAATCTTAATCGGAACATCTTCGAGGAATCCTTCGGGAAGTCTAACTGAGCGGTCAGCAAGTATCAGTGAGGTCCTAGTGGACTTGAAGTCTGTCATCCCCATATGTTGAGCAACTGAGTATGGCATGAGGTTCACACTTGAGCCAAGATCACATAGAGAACGCTCAAATCTTTCGGTGAAGATCGTACAATCCAACACAAAACTCCCTGGATCAGGTAGCTTCTTTGGGATCTTGTTGGTCAGAATCGCACTGCACTCATGAGTAATCATCAAGACACCTTCCTCAAGGTTCACATTGCTTGATATCATCCTCTTGACATATCTCATGAAGGCTGGGAAGTCTTGATAGCATTGATAAAAGGAAACTCAACAATCAACTTATCCATTATTTCCTTGCATCTAGAGTCTTCCACCTCCTTCTTAGTCTTCCCAATAGGCCTAGGGTAAGGTATCCTCGGTTTGTAAACCCTCTCTGGCGTCAACTCATGTGTCTTCTCGACTGCAGGGTCAGTGTTGATCGATACAGGGGTGGTATCGATCGATACACGGGGTTTTGAGATGTCCCGTGAAAGTCTCTGCACTGGTGTCGATCGACACTGGGTGGTGTCGGTCGATACCCTGGGATTTTCTGAATCCTCATCGTCAAGATCGAAGAAATTTCCTGCAGTTAGGCCAATTTTCACTCTTGGATTTACCTCTTTTCCATTCCTCAAGGTGATTGCATTGATGTGTGCCCTTGGATCTTCTGTTTTCCCTAGAAGAAAACCTTCTTGTCTCTTCACAGCCCTTCCAGTTTGGGCAACCTGAGTTTCCAGCTTCTTCTGATGAATACTGAGAGCCTCGATCTTTCCACTCAGATATGTGTACATAGAATCCATCTTCCCATTGAAATCCACTATTATCTTCTGTTGTCCTTGAATAAGCTGCTCAAGCATAGACTCAACCTTGCTCTCTGGGGTTTTAGCAGGCAGAGGTTGATAAGACGAACTCCCATAGTTCTTGGTATAGCCACTGCTCCATAATGGTTTCTGGACAAATTGATTTGACCCAAAACCAGTTGGATTGACGTCAGACTTGTACCCTCCTTGCTGAGCATTGTTGGTGAAGTTTATGTTGTTGTTCTGGTGGTATTGATTTCTCTGACCTTGAAAACCAAAACCACCAATGTAGTTAACATCTTCCACTTCATCTTCATTGAAAGTCTCAACCTCATCAGCAAAATGAACAGCCTTCATCGCCTTGCCCATCAAAAGATTGTGCACAGAATCCAACTTAGCTTGAACCTCAGCAATCTGTGATCCATCCATGCTACTAGCTTGCTTCTTGCGCTCCATGTCTGCATTCTTGGTGCTATTGCTAGACGCCAAGTTCTCAATAAGCACATAAGCATCATCAGGATACCTGGTGTTGAAATTTCCATTGCTCGCAGTATCCAAAGCCATCTAGTACCTCCAATCAATCCCTCTGAAGAAGAGACCCAGCAACTGAACTTTAGTGAAACCGTGATGTGGACAATCCCTCTGATACGACCTAAATCTCACCCAAGAGCCTTAAATGCCTCAGTCGTTCCATGTCTGCATTCTTGGTGCTATTGCTAGACGCCAAGTTCTCAATAAGCACATAAGCATCATCAGGATACATGGTGTTGAAATTTCTATTGCTCGCAGCATCCAAAGCCATCTAGTACCTCCAATCAATCCCTCTGAAGAAGAGACCCAGCAACTGAACTTTAGTGAAACCGTGATGTGGACAATCCCTCTGATACGACCTAAATCTCACCCAAGCAGCCTTAAATGCCTCAGTGGTTCCCTGAGAAAACTGGGAGATCTTGTTCCTAAGCTCCTAGGATCTTGCATCATCATAGAAATTGTTCAAGAACGCATTCTTAGTCTCTTCCCAGGTAGTCAGTGATCCAGGAGGTAACTGCTTAAGCCAATAAGCTGCATCTCCACCAAGAGAGTATGGAAAAAGCTTACAGAGGAGGTAATCGTTGGACACTCCATTGTACTTCATGCTAGTGACCAAGTCCTCAAACCTCTCAATGTGATCCATAGGGTGTTCATGAGAAAGACCATGAAAAGGGTGCTGACCCACAAGAGCGAAGTATGCAGGTTTCAGCTCAAAGTTATTCCTCAGAAAACCAGGAGGGCGAATCGCTGATCGATTGGCATAGAACTGATCAGGCCTGTTGTACTCACCAATCGTTCTACCACGGTCAACCACATCATTCCCAACATTCCCAGTGACAATCTCCTCAACAACAGCTGCAGGGGGAATGATGTTTCCCTCTCCATCAAGTCGTTGCCCTCTCTCATTGCACAAATGACCATCTTGGTCTCTAAAAGCTTCAGCATCATCACGAACCAAAACCACTGGATTGTTCATCTCTGCTGGCCTCTTTGCTTTCCTGTTTGTGCGTTCCAAAAGTGATAGTTCCTCGTTGGAAAGATTAACTAGCTGAGTGCTCTTGTTTCTTATGGTTTCGCGATTAGGCATACACCTGAAACACAAAAGTCAAAGCACGTAAGTAACAAAAATCAAAAAAAAGAATACGACGAGTATCGACCGACACCAGTTGGGTATCGATCGACACCGTCGAACTTAGTTGAAATTCTTAAGCTGAAATCTAATGGCGAATTTAGAGTCCCCGGCAACGGTGCCAAGTTTGATAAGCTCAAATGTAATACCCTAAAGTATTACAGCTTTGTCGATTGTAGTATTTAGGGGTCGAATCCACAGAGACTCAAGAATTACACAATAAATTTTAAAGGTTCGAATTAAGCTAAGTAATCAATGTAATTGAAAGCAATAATCGTAAATTAAATGGTTGTAAATTCGATGGAGGAAAGATAGGTTCAGGGTATTTCTCAGGAAATCAGAGAATGCAGATAAACTAACTGGTCAGGGTTCTTGAACTCAAATCACTAAGCTATAACTAACCAACTGTCGTTGCGAGAGTTATCTAAGTCTAAATCTTAGAATTCCAAATCTCCTTGAAAATCCTAAAGACTAAACCAGCTTTAAGTCCAGGTTTGATCTGTTCACAAAACAACTAAACCAAATCTCTTTGTAGATAGTTATTTTGCTCACCCTAGATTCTATCAGATTATCAATTGCACTGTCGTGCCTAATCGATTAACCTAAGATCTAAGTTCCAGGTGATCAATCTAGAATTAGCTTTAAGAACAACCTAAGGTGAAGAACTAATTCAGATTATGAATCCTAACCAACTAATTAACCTAGCATTCAATGAAATTTCTTATGAGAACCCTAAACCTAACAGGAGATCTACTCAGACATGGAGATTGAAACAATAAACATAACTGAATAAATCCCTGAAATAAATAAATAAGATGAGAGTAAACAAGGGTTCGAAATCTTCTCTCGGACAAACAGAGTTTCAGACTTGTATCCCTCAGAAAACTCTCTCACAGAAAAACAAAGTAAAATAATTGCGTCCCAACAAAAGTGGCTGAAAAACCTAATTATAATCCTAAAACACGTTCTGGGGCTTCTTGTAATTATTAAAGTCTTCTGGGCCAAGGTGCAATTTCATCAGACTTGTAAAAAGCCGTGATCCTTCTCTTCATGCGATGGGTATCGACCGATTCCATAAGTGGTATCGATCGATACCAAGCTTATGTGTCGACTCTTCAGGCTGGTGTCGGTCGATACCAGGACTTCAACTCGATCCTTCAGCTACATGATCCTTATTTGGCTCCAAAATGCTCCAATTTTTCCAATTCAGCTCCAAGCGTACATAAACCTGTAAAGACTCCAAAATACTAGAAAGACTCTATAAATAAGATTTATATCACGGTTAAAAACGGGTAAAAACCATGATATATCAATGTTCATGCAGATCTTTGGGGCTCTCCAAATGTTCAACCTTCCTTATCAGGTAGTAAGTACTTCTTGTCGATTATAGATGACTATTCTCGAAAGGTATGGGTCTGGTTTCTCAAAACTAAAGATGAAAGTTTTTCTAAATTCTGTGATTGGAAATGTCTTGTTGAAAATCAGGTAGAGAGGAAGGTAAAGTGCTTGAGAACTGATAATGGTTTAGAGTTCTGTAATAATGCTTTTCATGAGTTTTGTAGGGAACATGGTATTGAAAGACACATAACTTGTACTTATACCCCTCAGAATGGTGTTGCCGAGAGGATGAACATAACCATCATGGAGAAAGTAAGATGTTTATTAAATGAATCTGGCTTGGAGGAACAATTCTGGGCTGAAGCTGCTGCAACTTCAGTCTATGTCATTGATAGATCTTTATCATCTGCTATCAATCTAAAGTCACTAGAAGAGGTTTGGATTGGTAAGGTTCCTGGTTATAAACATATGAGAAAATTTGGCTCTATTGCTCAGGGGAAGCTCAAACCAAGGGCAATCAAAGGAATTTTCATTGGCTACCCTACCGGGACAAAGGGGTACAAAGTTTGGCTCCTTGAGGAACATAAGATTATGGTTAGCAGGACTGTTAAATTTCATGAAGAACATGTGTACAAAGATCTCCTCAAAGGGAAAGTTACAACTCTGGAGATTGTTGAGGAAGCTGGACATGAACTTAGAAATCCAAGAAGATGTTTCGGTTCAGAGAGATACTCAGGATGCAGAGGATTCAAATCAAGGTGGAGTAATTCATGATATGTCTCAAGACAGTGACAATGACGAGGAAACTTCACCATAATCAAGTACTGGAGTAAGGACAAGTCTGACAAATTATCAGCTGGCTCGGGACAGAACAAGAAAGGCTATTGTTCCACCAGTGAGGTATCAAGACTATGACTGAGATGAAGAGGAGATTATATTTGCTCTGTCAATGGATGAGTTGATGTACATTGAAGAACCAAAAGATTTTGAAGACGCTAGATCAGGGGAAAACTGGTCTATGTGGAACAATGCAACAGATGAAGAGATGGACTCTTTGATAAAAAAAAAAATGGGACGTGGATTCTGGTGGATAAGCCAATTTTTGGCTTTTTCCTTTGTTTCTATGAGACTATAACTATCACTAAGAGCTATTCTTGATAACTTGCACTAACCACATCAATATTGCATTCTCCTTTCACCTTCACTTTCTCCCTTTTGAACCCACTTCTTTCTTATCCACAATTCCATTAGTCACACATTTTCGTTAACACCAAACCCAAAACTTCCCTTTCCCACGAGCCTAGCCTAGTCTAGCCTTTGATGTTCGGCTAGATCTACATGCAATCCTATCCTTGTCGCCCTAAACTCAACACTTTTTGCCAAGCTTACTCAAAAAATTAGGCCTCACATACGCACACTAAAGATTTTGGCTTGAAAGGAGGGTAAGTTAAAGGTATGGTAAACCGTTTCAATGATGGGAATCGGCTACTTGGACTAGCAAAAGAGTGGTGAAAAGGATAAGAGAGCCCAAGTATGTATATGGTAACCATGAATTCACTATGCAATGCACAAGCATGATAATTTCAATGTCAAAATTATGGTTTTCACTTAGGTAGGATTGAAATCAAATCAAGACTTGCTTTAGCTAAGACCCTAGTAATGAAACGCAAGATCGAAATATGGTTCATCCTTGATTTCAACACGAGATCAAAAGCATCAAACAACAAATGACGAGGGCATTGAATCAAGCTCTAAATATGATACTTTACAAGGATAAATCTGTCATCGCTCCTAATGCTCATGCCAAGCTACCTTATATGCTATGCATCTAGACTCGATCCTACATGGAATGCACAAAAGTTCAAAAAATTTCAAAATTATTGAAAATGCATGATATGCATGAGACTCAAGATGGAAAATACACAATAATAACACAAAACGCATGGTTAGATACCGGTCCCTCCCCCAAACTTAAATCACACCGTCCCGGTGTGAAATAAATTCAAGGAAGAGACAAAGACAAAGGATGATATGCAAAGACTCAAGATGCAAGAGATACTTACAATGGATGAGTGCTACTATGTGAATGGAGAGAATGGAGATCTTTCCCAACATCAAACACCGTTGCTACCTTGCCACGATCTTGCTACCGTCAATAACCTTGCAACCACTCAACAAAATATCAAAAAGCCCTAGAAACACAAAATCAACTAGAAAGCAAAGAGAATATGTACAATGATAAACATGAGAATGTCTCTCAAGCGCACTTTGTTTAGAGTCACTAAGTTTGACTTTTGTTACCTTTTTAGGCGGGTGATGCAGGAGTGTGAGCACTCCATGGCGGATCTTTGAGCTCGAGCTTGAGCACCTTGCTCATGACATCTTGAAGACCGGCTTGCCCTTTCTCTTTGAGCTCAGGTGTGAGGATCGTCTTGACCGAGGCAAAAGGTTTGGGCCGTCCTTTGCACTTGATCTTGTACTCGATCACTCCATCCTTGTGCTTCCAAGGAGTGAGAGTCATCATAGAAGGCTGGCTTGGCTCGAACCTAGACCCATGAAGCTTGCTTGATCTGTTTCCCATCTTAGCCTTGGCATTTTGCTTCTTCTTTGCACCCTTGCTACCCTCAACGTCATTCTCCATTGTGGTGGGATGGAGCGGTTCCAAACAAGCTATATCAACTTCCGAAGCTTCCTTGTCATTACCATAACCCAAATCTTTTCTCTCAAGAGACTTCTCTTCCTCTTCATAGACCTTTGGGGGTGGAGCTTCTTCAACCATCTCACATCTACCCACATACCTCGCTTCTTCTTCATGAAACTCATCATCTTTTATGGTAATTGTGCCACAAAGCTTGTTGGAAGAAGTCCTCATTGGGTAATATACCTTATCATCCACATTCAAGAGAACTACCCTTTGATATTTGAAATCCATTCTAGCGTCGGTGGTAAGTAGGAATGGGGTTCCAAGGAGAAGTGGGAGCTTGTTGGTCTTCTTCATCTCCATGACAACAAAGTCCGTTGGGACTATGCAATCCCCAACCTTAAGCGGGTAATCTTCAAGAAGACCAAGTGGTTTCCGTGAAGAAGCGTCTCCGAAGGTGATAGGTGATGGGTGATAGGTGAGGTTTCTTATCCCTAGACTCTTGAACATCTCATGGGATATGACATTCACACTTGAACCAGAGTCACACAAAGCATCCTCAATTTCCAAATCTCCAAAAGAGCAAGCTATAAAGAATTTACCGGGATTACCAAGCTTGGGGAGAGACTTAGGCTCGATCCTAGTTGTGCTTGGTGAATCAATGCAATCAACACTACCCTTGTCTTTAACCATGGTCATGTCATCATCCTTCTCAAGGGTCACTCCCCCACCTTGTTCCTCAATGTCCACATTGAGCTTCAAAGGAACATCTCTAGGGGAAAGCACTTTGACATGGGAACCATAAAGTAGAGACTCAATTTCTCTAATGGCGGCTTCATGATCATCAATGGGACGTGATTCATTTGAGAAGATGGCATTGCAATACTCCTTTGAGTTTTGTATGGCTTTCCCGTTTGAAGAACTTTGAGGTTGAGGTGATGAAGAAATGGCTCCTTTGGTCTCTATTTGTTGCACTCTTGAGCTCAATGCCTCAAGCTTCTTATGTAGATCATTGTAGGAGCTAGCTACTTTGGTATGGATATCCTATATCTTCTTGCTCACATCCATTGCTCCATTAGCTTGTCCTTGAAGAAGTTGTTGAAGCATGTTCTTCATATCAAGGTCTTGAGGCATGAAGTTGTTGCCTTGAGAACCGAGTTGAGGCATAAATGGAGCTTTGTTGTAGTAGCCTCCTTGGTTCCCTTGAAATTGATTTTGAGGGACAAAGCTTTGTTGTTGATTGTTGTTGAAGTTCTTTTGATAGCCACCATGATTCCCGACATAGTGCACTTCTTCTTTGTTTCTCAAATCCACCATTTGTTCTTGGAACCCTTGGTTTGCTTCACAATCACCAACAAAGTGAACCGCCTTTTGAGATGTAGTGATAAGCTTGTCAAGCTTATCCAACTTTTCACTTAGAGCTTTCATCTCCTTGGTTCTTCGTTGCTCCTCAAAATCGCTTGTGGTCCTTGTAGACCGATCATACTCATCACCATATGTTCCATCACTCAAAGCAAGGTTCTCAACCAACTCCATTGCTTCATTCACGTCCTTGGCCAAGAAGTTTCCATTTGAAGCGGTATCAAGCAACATACGGATCTTTGGAAGTGCTCCACGGTAGAGTGTGCTCAAGAGGGAAGCATCCGAGAATCCATGATGAGGGCATTGCGTTGTATAGCCCCTAAACCGCTCCCAAGCTTCATTGAAGCTCTCATTTGCTCTTTGAGTGAAGCTCGAGATCTCATTTCGTAGCTTAGCCGTTCTAGAATGGGAGAAGAACTTGGCAAGAAATGCGGTTTTGCATTGATTCCAAGAAGTGATGGAACCTTGGGGAAGGTTCTTTTCCCATTGCCTTGCCTTGTCCCCAAGAGAGAATGGGAACAACCTTAGCTTAAAGCTATCCTCCGAGACACCGTTCATCTTTGTCAATCCACAAATCCGGTCGAAGTAATCTAAGTGGTCAAGTGGATCTTCTACCGCCATGCCATGGAATTTGTTACCTTGCACCATGTTGATGAAGCTAGCTTTGACTTCAAAGTCATTGGTCTCAACCGGTGGTGCTTGGATTCCTTGGCGGTTGACATGGGCATTGGCCGCGTCTCCCGCTCCAACGGTGTTTTGAGCTCTAGCATCACAGGAGGGTGGTGGTGGGATGTGGAATTGCCCAACGTGAGCTTGTTGTTGCCCTTGACCGTTGTCCATGATCCTATAAAGAGAAAACAAAACTAGATAGATAGATTAGTAAACAAAGAAAATAAAAAGCTTGATCTCAAAAAGAATCTAAATCCTATTGACTAAACTAGAACCCCAATCGGCAACGGCGCCAATTGATAAGTAGGATTTTTCCTAAGAATCAATCCTAAATATGCTCATGTCATTGCAATATTTTAGGTGTCAATCCAATTGGGGTTTGTTCAATGCAACAAGAATGCAAGAAACTCTTTAATCCAAGCAAACAAGTGTGGTTTTGGTTTTCTAACAACCTAATGATTGAAATTAAACAAGTGGACAAGTAATAGCACTAAAAACGATTAAAACAATGATTAAAAAGAGGATCTTTGGGCAAAGCAATTGATTTGGGGAAATCTTGGGTTAAGCAATGATGTCTATCCAATCACAAAAGTGCATTTCCTTAAGCCTAGAACACTAATCAAGATTAGCCTAATCTCTTAGCACTAATCACTTCACTAATTACAAAATCAAGATCAAATTCTCATTTGTGAAAATATAATTAGCAAGCATTAATCATAAGTTCTATTAGCCAAGATTCACCTTAGACATTCACTCTCATGAGCTAAGTACGAAAATCTCTTATTTAGTTCATTGGGGAATTTCATCAAACACTTTGTGTGCATGAAATTCCCTATGATCTAGATTAACTATCTCTAGCCTAATCTAGCATTAAAACCACTAAATAAGAAAGGAAATAACATCATTAAGCTCTAGAAATCAAAAATTAACAAAAGAAATCCCTAATCTACCAAGCCCAATGATCCAAAGAGTTTCTACTCACTTACCATGAAGAACCAAACAAATCTTATGAAAGAGATGTCAAATCCCATAATTAAGTGAATAAGAGATGAAAGATTAAAGAGATTAAACTTCCAATTGCATAAAACTCAAGTTATCTCTTACAAAATCATCCAAATCCTAAGAGGAATCAAGGTGGCCACGTTTTTGTGCAAAGACAAAGAGAGAAAATAAAGCTTCGATCATGAAAATTAGGTTTTTGGACTATTTAAAAGAAGGTGGGCGAACCAGGTCAACCCGGGACAAACCGGGTATTGACCCAGCTGAAACTGGTTTTTGCTGATTCTGGAGATTTGTACCGACCAGTCCTGGGTCGGTACAGTTGGTCGGTACTACTCTCTGCGCATAGCTCCTTTGGGCGCCAGACAGACACGTTCCCGCTAGTATCTTTCGAACCACCACTCCGAATGACTTCAAACTACTTTCAGAAGACAGATAACTCAATTATCTACAACTTCTATGAAGACTACTGAAGCTAATTCCGAACGTAAGTTGTCCATTTGGCGTGATCTTTGGGTGAGGAAAGATTGGGTTTTGTACCGATCGGTTCTGGGTCGGTATGGGGAGTGATCTGGGTCGGTACAACTCCCTGCCCTAGTACCGATCAAGCTGTACCGCTCCAGAACAGGTCGGTACTGGGCTTGCTTGTGCTGATCCAATGCTGCTCCGCGTTGGTCTCGCGGCCAGACGGATATACCTTCGGTAAAATCGCAATATCTCCTCGAATACATGTCCGAATGACCTCAAACCACCTCCAGTAGACTGATAACTCATCTGGCTAAATCTTTCATGAGGATTATTGATGCTGAATCTGACCGTAACCCCTTCGTTCTGCCGGATCTTCAAGACACTTCGGCTGGCTTCATAGGGACAGATTTGGAAGTGGCTTTGTACCGACCAAGTGTACCGAGCTAGGACAGGTCGGTACTAATCTTTTCCTTTGTACCGACCAGTTAGTACCGGTCCAGAACAGGTCGGTACTAATCTTTCTTGTGACGATCCAATGCTGGTCGGCGTTGGTCTCGCGGCCAGATGGATACACCTTCGGTAAAATCGCGATATCTCCTGTAATAAATGTCCGAATGAACTGATTCCAACTCCTCTGGCAAGCTAACTCATTTCTCTACAATTTCCATGACGACTGTCGAGGCTAATTCGGAATGGGAACCCTTCTTTTAGTCAGGTCTTTCAGGCACGTCGGGTCTGGATCAAACTGGTCTTGGAGAGATTAGTACCGAGCCGTAGTACCGACCCAGAATGGGTCGGTACTAATCTTCCTTTGCCTTCATGCCGAGCTGATCTGGGTCGGAGTTTCCTCCTGTGCTGATACCGATCCAGCATACCGACCCAGAACGGGTCGGTACAGTCTTCTGGAAAGTTCATTCTTCTTTTCGGCGGCCAGACGGAGACTCCTTAGAAAATCGGCCATATTTTCCAAACCACTCGTCCGAATGACTTGATTCAAAATCCGTAGAAAGATAACTCATCCCTCTACAACTTTCATGAACAGCTCCGAAGCTAAATCAGAACAGAGGCTTTCGTTCGGTAGGTTCCTTTGGACAATTCGGATGACCCTTGCTTCCTACTTTGCTTCATTGCTCCAAATATCTCCAAAACACCTAGAAACGCTCCAAATGCATGCAAAACTCACTAGGACCTAATGCAAACACCTAGTACTCTAATTTAGACCAAAACACTAAGAAATCTATGGGAAATACATGCATGGGACTAAAAACACTAACCTAAATGCATGCTAGAACATGTAAAGTATGAGTATATCAACGAGTTTCTCTGGTTCTTGAGAACTCGATTCCTCATTGCTAGTGAATTTGCTGGACTGAATCTGGCCCCAGAGACGTAGCTCACCATATCGGTGGCGAACTCTGGGTTACCAAATCCCGTGTGTTTTTTTCGATTCTGCATCTAATTTTCTTTTATTGTTCTTTTACAAATTCGAGTGAGTTGTGAGTTACTGTAAATCGCGAGGTCGAGCTGAGCAAGTTAGGTTTTACACGCAATAATTGGTATCAGAACCAGGTTGAGTTCTCATGTCAACGGCGATGGCGAGAAATGAGGTGGTCCGATTAGACAGCACCGGCGATTTCTCGATGTGGACTACAAAGATGATGGCTCATTTCGGAGTCGCATGATTGAAGGGGGTTGTTCTCAGTGAAGATTTCACGATCACAGTTCTGGTGACAAAGTCGGAGACAAAGAAGACATCCGATGGGGAAACCGTGACTGAAATTGTTCAAGAAACTGAGGTAATCATCGATCATGTGAAATTAGAGAAAGATGAAAGGGCGAAGGATATGATCATAGTTAATATCGGGGATCAAGTTCTTAGAAAGATTAAACACTACACTACTGATGTATCTATGTGGGCTTTGCTATCGAAGTTGTATATGTCTAAGTCTATGCCGAATCGGATCTTCGTCTAGTCGTAGTTTTATACATTTAAGTGCGATGGATCAAGATCGATTGACATCAATGTTGATGAGTTTCTTAAGATTGTTGCTAAGAGGAATAGTCTAGATGTGAATGTTAGCGACGAAATTCAGGCTATTGTCTTCTTGAATTCGTTTCCGAGTGCTTATGATCAACTACAACACACTTTGAAATATGGAGAGGAATCCATATCATTAGAAGAGGTGATTTCAGCTGCAAGATCTAAGCAAAGGGAACTGTCAGGGAATGGTACGACAAATACAAGATCATCTACATGACTCTACACCAATGATAGAGGAAGATAGCAGAAAAGAGATTCAGGGGATTCACATGGCGGAAGAAACAGAAGCAAGTCCAAAAATGGCAGGAAGGTTACATGCTGGTACTGTAAGAAAGAAGGACATGTGAAGAAGGATTGCTTTGCAAGGAAGAAGAAGATGGAGACAGATGGAGATGGTGAGGCAGCTATTGCCATTGATCAGTTGGAAGATATGGATGTGTTGAATGTATCAGTTGATGATTCAAGGGACAATTGGGTTATAGATTCTGGATGCACACATCACATGACTTCAAGAAAAGATTGGTTTTTGGATTTCGAAGAGAAGGCATCAAGCAGAATACTGCTTGCAGATTTCCACACTGTTCATACCCAAGGCATTGGAACTATCCGATTAGACACATAAGGTGGATCAGTCATAATCATGAGGAATGTTAGATATGTTCCAAGCATGAGAAGAAATCTTATATCTACAAGCACACTGGATCAGCTGGGTTTTGTTCACTCTGTGGAAATGGGAAGATCAGCTTCCACAAGAACAACAAGCTAGCATTTAAGGGGACTTTGAGGAATGGTCTTTACATACTTGATGGAAAAACAATCACTACAGAACTGTGTCAGGTGGAGGGATCAAGGTCTCAGGTATAGTAGGTTGGGTCACATGAGTTACAATAATATGCGTCTGAGGTGGAGTTTTGAAGAGCAAAGATGTTGGCAAGGTAGAGTTCTGCGTGCATTGCATAATGGGGAAATCAAAGAGAGTAAGTTTTGAAACTGGTAAGCATGTGACTAATTCTGTTGGAGATGAAGAAGAAGATGGAGACAGATGGAGATGGTGAGGCAGCTGTTGCCATTGATCAGTTGGAAGATATTGATGTGTTGAATGTATCAGTTGATGATTCAGGGGACAACTGGGTTATAGATTCTGGATGCACACATCACATGACTTCAAGAAGAGATTTGTTTGTGGACGAAGAGAAGGCATCAAGCAGAATACTGCTTGAAGAATAGCGTGTTCCATGAACGTACAAAACACATTGCTGTTAAGTACTATTTCATCAAAGACATCATTGTCGATGGTGAAGTGGAGGTCATGAAGATTCACACAAGCATAAACCCTGCTGATATTTTGACGAAAGTAGTACCAGTGAGCAAGTTCAAGTCAGCATTGGACCTGCTCAAAGTCCAAGTTTAAACAAGTTGGAACGCCAGCCAGGCGGTGTAAGTCCAGAAAGTGAATTCACAGGAGAGCACGAGTCGAATGGTAGAAGTTCAAGACATCTGTAGTTAAGATTAACCAAAGGTGGAGAATGTTGAGTGTTGGTTTAATCTTAGTCAACATTAGGTGGGTTACGATCTTGGTTATTAGGATTAAGAATCATTGGTTATCCGATTGAGCTGGTTCAATGTTCAAATTGGGTAGATTAAGTGATTTCTGGTTCAATCCAGTTTATGTAAGGCCTCATATTTATAAGGGGTCAGATAACTGAGATCGTCGAGTCATCTTCTTCATTCCTCAAAAAACAGATCGTTTTATTTTGACGAGTTTCTCTGGTTCTTGAGAGCTCGATTCCTCGTTGTTAGTGAATTTGCTGGACTGAGTCTGGCCCCAGAGACGTAGCTCACCATATCGGTGGCGAACTCTGGTAAAATCATGTGTGTTCTTTTCGATTCTACATCTAATTTTCTTTCATTTTTCTTTTACAAAGTCGAGTGAGTTGTGAGTTACTGTAAATCGCGAGTTCGAGCTGAGCAAGTTAAGTTTTAGGCGCAATAGCTGGCTAATTAGCAAACAATGCAACACATGTTACTCAGTTAAAAAATTAAAAGAAAAAGACTATTGGAAATTCCTTTTCTAATAATTTGCCACGAGTCCACGACCAACACGTCCAGCGCACTGAGGGTATATTATTCTTAATTTGTGTGAAACATGATCTTTTTTTTGGTTGAAATGGTATATCTATTGAATCAACAAAAGAAAAGTTTACATCAACTCCCTCATAAATGAAAGAGCTTCGTCCATAATGTGTTTAAAACACAGCAAACTTGAATAAGAAAAAACAGAGGGGTTTCTCTACACAGCACTAGCACTTTGCCATCAGATGAATAAGGCGTTGTTCGTGGCGTCTTTCAAGGGTCTGATGCGATCTGTAACCTCCTTACGAATGCTCCTGATCAGATCGTTTATGGTGAGAGACTTACATTGATGGCGTCTACCGTAATATGATATTTTTAAAATTAGCAATGCTTAAATTTTCAATTTCTTTTTTAAAAAGCTGGCTATCATTTGTTGAAAATATAGTAAACTATAAAACTACTGAAAAACATAAGTTCACTGGTAAGTATATGATAATGGATAAAAGAATACAAATTACTAGATGGGTGAATGTAATTTTTTTTTTTTTTTTTTTTTTTTGGCATTGGCATGAAAAATTCCCATATAATTTGTATGAACTGGTAAGAGATGTAAACTGAAAAAAAAAAAACAAAATGATTATTTAAAGAAGCCCATTTTGGTTAATGACTTAAAAAACTCATAATTTTCATCCAGGTGTGCATACATTGACTTTGAAGAATTAAGCTGAGTTTTTCCTTAACTAAAGCTGTCTGAATCTTGATCTCCATGTTGTTGTCGAGATCGCTTCTGTCACCCTTGTAATTGGTAGTTTGTTCCGAGAGCGAGAGGGAACGAAATTGAAGTCAAATGTCTTCGTCCCCTTCACCTGGTTACGATGTCTTCCTCAGCTTCCGAGGTTGTGACACTCGTAAAACCATCGTTAGCCATTTGTACGAAGCACTTGTAAACAAAGGAATTTCCACCTTCAAAGACGATGAGGAGATTGGGTTGGGAGACTCCATTCCCGAAAAACTCTGCGAAGCCATTGAGAGTTCGAGGTTTGCCGTTGTGGTTATCTCAGAGAGGTACGCTTTTTCAAAGTTCTGCTTGGAGGAACTTCGATTGATAATGGAACTTAAATCGAAGAAAGAGATTGGTGTCATTCCAGTTTTCTACGACGTTAAGCCCTCTGACGTAAAAAATCTTGAACGAAAATTCGCTTTAACACGCCACCAGAGTTTAAAAATGGCGGACAAGTGGAAAGCAGCTCTTAGGCGTATCGGAAACCAAAAAGGCACGGAGTCCAGTAAATGGTAAGCTTTTTTTTTCCCTTTATCTAACAATGTACCCATGAATCCATCAAATTGTCACCTAATAAAAAGCAAAATCCTTATTCTTGTTTATTGATCTTATTAGCAAGGACGATGCCACGATGGTTGAAGATATTGTTAAACTTATTTCAAAGAGGTTGTTGTCTGTGTTGCCAATGGATCTCGGCGATATTGTTGGGATAGAAGCTCATATGGAACAAATCAACCCTCTCTTGGACATGGACACCAATACTGATGAGGTTCGTATGATAGGAATCTGGGGAATGGGAGGCATTGGCAAAACCGACATAGCCAAGTATCTTTATAAACGACATAAACACAAATTCTCAACTCATCATTGTTTCATGGAAAACGTTTCTTCCGTACAATGTAGGCTCGTAGACTTACAGAAACAGCTTCTTTCCAATATCCTTGGAGAAGAAGATTTTAAGTTATGGACCGTTGAGCAGGGAGCTCATTATATAGTGTCAAGGCTCAGAAACCTAAAAGCTTTAATTGTCCTTGATGATGTGGATGATGCGAGCCAGCTGTATGCCTTGGCAAGAGAGGCTACATGGTTTGGACCAGGGAGCCGAATCATCATAACTACACGGGACAAGAGCCTGCTTAGCGACTTTGGAGTGAGATATGAGTACAAAGTTAAGTACTTGGATGATGATAATGCTCTCCAACTCTTTCATCGGATTGCTTTTCAAGGAGGAAAACTTCCTTCTAGCATCGGTCAAGATCTTTCAAACCGTGTCTCTAGGCTTGCTCGAGGTCTACCTGTGGCTCTAATGGCTATAGGCTCTTGTCTTCGTGAAAAGTCCCCCGAAGGATGGAAAGATGCTTTGATATCGTTTGAGGAAGCTCCATGCGAAAAAATGATGAAGAAATTGATAATTAGCTATGATAAATTAGGCACACTTGGTAAGACTGCTTTTCTTCATGTCGCATGCCTTTTTAATGGAGACAATGTCAGCCGAGTCATGACACTTCTCGAACAAGGTGAATACTGGATACAAGTTTTAGCAAATAATTCTCTCATAGACATATCTGCTGATGGGCGTATAGCTATGCATCGTTTGTTGGAGCAACTTGGGAGACAAATTGTGCGTCACGAATCAAGTAACAACCCTGCCCAACAACGAATCTTGTGGCACCATGCCGACATCTATCGAGTACTTGCAGACAACGCAGTAAGTACAAGCAATGTTCTTCGTGTTTCTTTTTTTTTGTTCCTCATCTTAATAGTAAGTGTGACATGTACATTTACTATTATATATCAGGGTACAAGCATAACAGAAGCCATGGCGTTAGATGTTTCTGTGATGTTCGATGATTTTTATATCAGTTGGAATGTTTTCCAGCCGATGCATAATCTCAATTTTCTGAATATTTACAACCATACTCAAGGTTCAAGGTCCAACATACCACGCGATGCAGAAAATTTACTTGTTCCTCAAAAGCTTCGATTACTACATTGGGATTCATATCCTTATACAACCTTGCCTTCCAGTATCCTTCCAGATTGTCTTGTTGAACTAAAATTGTGTTACAGCAAGCTAAGAACCCTTTGGAGTGGAACCCCGGTATGCTACTTTTGTAGTCTCCTCATATCCTTATACTAAAAAAAAAAAAAATTATTTTTTTCGTTAACATTTCCCTTCTGTTTTTTGTTTCATTCTTCTCAGAGACTTTTGCATCTGAGGAAACTAGATATGACAGGATCTAATGATCTGAAAGAACTTCCAGATCTTCAGAAAGCAGTGCGTCTCGAGGAGTTGATACTGGAAGGTTGCACTTCCTTGAAACGGATTCCAAAGTCCATTCATAGCCTATCTAGACTGCAGAAAATTGATGTCTCCAACTGTGATGGGCTTAAGAAGCTATGGATCAAAATTACGGAATCCAAAGGTGTCTTTCAAGACACAAGCTTGAGCGTTAGATCAGTCTACCTGAAATTTGTTGGCACAGAAGCAGATTCTCAAGGAATTTTTCTTGAAAATCCATCAATCAAAGGCAACCTAAAAATCGATTTGAAGCTTCTTAAAGGAAATGCGGAGCATCTATTTTTTGTTTCCGAGAAACAGATCCCGAGTGAGTCACCTCCTTACAGTTTTAAATCACTAGACATCATGCGGTTTAACTGCAGCAAGAAGAAAGGTCATTTCAAGTGTATTAGCTTTACAGATTTTCCGTGGATGACGGAGTTAAATCTAATCAACCTAAACATCGAGAAAATCCCAGATGACATTCACCAGATGCGAATCCTAGAGAAATTGGATCTTAGTGGGAACAGCTTCAAGGGGTTACCTACAACAATGAATCTTCTTACCAAGTTGAAATATTTGACGCTTTTTAACTGCTGCAATCTGGAGGAATTGCCAGAACTACATCAGCTGGAGAGGCTCACACTTTCTGATTGTACAAACCTCCGAACATTGATGAAGCTTAATCAGGGAAGATACAGGTTGCTTGAGCTTTGGCTTGACAACTGCAGGAATATTGAGTCACTATCAGATGAGCTACGTCATTTCACCAAGTTGACATATTTAGATCTCAGCAGACACAATTTCGAGACATTACCGACAAGCATCATGAATCTCACCTCCTTGGTAACTCTCTGCATCAGTTACTGCAACAACCTCGTATCACTGACAGCGCTTCCACCGAGTCTCAAGTGCTTAAATGCGCATGGCTGCAAGTCTCTAGAAACTTCCTCCCTTCCCATCATACATTCTGTTGATCTTACCCCTTGCCCCCACTGGAAGGAGTCCAGTCATATCACTCGGTTTCCAGCTGGAAGATGCAGTAAAGAGGTAAAAAAAAACAAAAAACAAAAAACCGTCTGCTATCAATTCTCTCTCTCTATGCAATAGCTTAGTTCCTGTCTTTCCCTTGTACTAGGTACCAGTATGCGCTTGCTTCCAGGAGACTACGATACCGAATACGGATTATCAAGTGACCATATCAATCCTCTTGCAGCGTTTAAAGCCATGGATGTGGGCTTTTGCTTGGTGTATATTTATTGTGGGTCTCGCCATTCTGCATGTGGGTCTCGCCATTCTGCTTACAAGCGGAATCGATCCTTTCCCGCCACTACTATTGGTTATTCTTATCTACTTAAACATAATAATACCCTTGGTCATTAATCTGTATCATTGTAAGAAACTCACATTTCTATAGGTGTGAGTGTTTCATTCTATTTATGTTTCATCTAAGTTTCATTTGCTGAACCAAAACGGATTAAATGGTTCATTTGGTTGGTTTATTTAAACAATTTTTCTTAACTAGAACGAAAAGCTCAGCATTAGCATAATTGTGTAGGTGAAATTGCTTAAACACAACTATTTTCTTTCATCACTAACCTTGTTCTTAAAAAAAACTCTCCAAATAATCGATAAACAAATGCGGAAAGCCTAAAAAACACATTGCAAAGAAATAGAGGCTTATTTTATGTATCTAGAACTATCAGACTGACAATGAGCTCGTAGACGAGGATAGAGTGAGTCGTTGTTACCTGCAACAATAATTTCATGCGTCAAGTTGCAAAACCATGATCGGAGATTGGGTTGGGTTCGACCTGTTGCCGACCAGGTTGTCTGCTCGATAAGTCCACCTATACATACATATGACTCTTGAACTTAAATCGCCAGAGTAAGACTTTAGTTGCGAATCGATTGAATTAGAAATTACTCAAATCGTGTGATCCCAGATTGTCTAGTACTCAAATCGGTACCCTTCTCTAGGGTGTACGAATTTAACCAACAAATGGCTTATGTACTCGAACGAAAGCTGGTTTCTCTTTGACTTTCCGTTGGTTTGATAGTAAAATAATAATTTTACTAGGTACGGACCCGCACCTTATGCAGTAGGATACGTACACGGTAACTTGTAGCAACCGTCCATAATTATTGTGCGTGGAATCAAAAGGTAACTTATTTACATAAAATGGAAGATCCTCCAATTAATCAAAAAGTAACTTATCCGGACCTCTATAACTTGTAGCAAATATAAAATCATTGAGAAATAATATCACAGTGACAAAATCGTTCAACAAATAGTCTGAGATAGATAATAAATGAAATGTAAAACTATCCAAAGTTATTAAAAAAATTCTTTGTAAGCAACGTTCATAGTCTTCAGGATGTTCTTTCTTGTCAATGATCAGCATTTTGAGACATGATTTTGCATTGACTCTAGATATAGCAGCAACATATAACTGTCCATGAGAAAAAAAACTGGTATGGAAAAAAACAATCCAACATCACACAATGTATGTCCTTGACTTTTATTTATGGTTATTGCAAAAGCAACAAACAATTGAAATTGTCTACGCCACATTTTTAAAGGTAATCTGGTATCCGAAGGCGTTTTTTTAACATCCTTGGGATAAAAACCTTATGACCAACACGGGCCGGGTACCTATAAACATAAATTTGCATCTTTTAAAAACATCAAGTAAAATCTTGTAAACTTACAGAACTTGTAAACAAATAGATAGAAAAATAAAATTTAGTTTGCAATATTAGAGATATCAAACGGGTAAAACCCGCTCCGCAATAGGTTTAAAATTTTTTTACTCACAAAAACCCACCCCACAAAGCTTGCGGAAATAAAATAGCATGTCCGCACCCATTCTTTGAGTTTGGGGGGCCGTGAGTAATCCGCAAGTATTTTAATAAATTAATTTTCTAATTTATAAAATATTTTTAGAGTTAAAAAATTAATGAATATTGTTAATAAATAATTTTAAAAAATAACTACCCATATTTAAAATATTAAATTTTATATATTTTACAATATTTAAGATTTTAATACTATATATTAGATAAGTATATACATATAATTATTTTTAAATTGTTTTTTTAAAGCTTGTGGATAATCCCGCAAACCCGTGGGGCTCACCCACAAAACCTGTCTCACGAGATTTGCTTTTTTGCAGATTAATATTTTAAAATCCGCACCTGCCCCATTGCAGGGCGGTTGGGGGGGGGGAGGCAGCGGGTTTCGGCCATCTTGACAGACCTAGCAATGTATCAAAGGAAAGAAATTCCTTCCAATACTTCCTTCTATCCAGGAATCCAATGTCAGACCCAACTTTCATTAGTTACACCAAAACTGCAACAGAGATTGTAATTTTAAATAATCTAAGCTTTTCCAAACCCAAATTTAAAAAGTTTTTATCCTTCCCTCCTGCTAAAATCACATCTGTCGAATATAGTAATGCAGAAAACTAGGTTTAAATCAAAAGAACAACCTCGTCGAATTTCACAAATTGACATCGCCATCGCAGAGATATAAGTTCCAAGTATCTATATTTGTGCACACAAATCAAATCATAAACCTTATTGAACTTTTCTTTTGTTGAATGTAATATTTATTAGAAGAAATTATGAGGTTATGTACAGACAAATAAAAGACAAGATCCACATAAAGGACCGAACACAGAGGACCGAAACTTGACAATTTGAAAACAGAGCATATAGAAACTTAGAAAACAGAGGACTAAAAACGTGGGATGAGCTAGCAAGAAGCCCAGCGTATTTGGAGGTTCCCAAACTTGCAATCAGCTGAGTAGTGGAGGGATGTGATCTGGTTCGTGATAATTTTCCTGATGGCTCGACATTGGAGATCGATAGTGAGATGACCTTGCTGATGATGATGGTTGTTACGCTCTCTCCAGATATGATAGATCGTCGTTTGAAAAATCATTCGAAGTAGAGTCTTGGCCATGAGTCACAGTTGGGAGGAGCTTAGAGCATGAAGCGTTTGAGCCCAATCCGGTGTGGCCTTGTGGCCAAGAAGCTTGCGCGCTAGCTCCGACCAAATGGTGAAGGAGTAAGGGCAAATAAAAAAGAGATGGAAGCTCGTCCAACAGCCGAGACGAGAATTACTCACAGTTCTCGATCCAGACTTCCGCATTCCGAGACCTAGTTGGTAAATTTTTTTTTTTTCTTAATTATTAATTTTTTTATGTTTAATTCCCGATTTTTAATTTGTTTTTTTTATAGGCTTGGAATATCCGAAAATGGTATTATCAAGTCGATTCTGAAGATGTTGCACTCCATCCTCGACAAACCGTACAAGAAATTTTTGGATATTCCGTCACACGAACAAAACATGTGGTTTTGGACGTTTGCGGTAAGTTAATTTTTTATATTTTTTGTTATATATTTTGAGATTTTTTTTAACTTCTTTAATTTTATTTTTTTTGTAGCAAGAATTTAATTGGCAATGGACCATCACGAAAACGGTGGAGACGGAATTTATGGCCGAGGCTAAAACGCAATTCTCGCGCAACATGAACGAGTGGAAGAAGGTTTGGAGAAGGCGTGGAGAGAAGCCAAAAGGCTTGAACGCGGAGGTGTTTAAGGACTTCATCCCGTATTTTCAAGACCCGAAGACCGTAGCTCTATCTCAGACTAACTCCAAGAACCGGAATAGTCACCGAAATGGGAAGGGCCCCGCTATCCACAACAACGGGGCGAATAACTTCAAAAAATCAAAAATCGAAATGGTAAGTATTTTTATTGTTTTAGTTATTTTTAAATATCGTTTTAATTATATTTATTAGTAACTAACGGTTTAATTATTTTCTAAACGGAGGAAGACGGTGAAGTTCCGGATCACCTAAAAGTGATGGTGAGGACGCACACCAACAAGAAGACCGCCCAAATTCAAGATCATGCCGTCAGGGAGCTCGTCGAGAAGGTGACGAAGGTGCAAGAAGAGATCCTTACCCAGAGATCGCAGGACGACACCACCGCTTCCAACCAGCTCACTCGGGTCGAGATCAACGACCTAGTGCTAGCGGTAAGTAATAATTATAGATTATCATTTCAATTTATATATTTATTTGTTAATAAGATCTAATGTTTGATATTGTTTTTGTAGGAAGTACCTGTTAAAAAAGGTCGTCGGCCGGGGTTGGGTAAGATTGCGTCACAACCTTCAACTTTTTCGGGTAGTTTTTCGATGGATCTAGAGATTCTCCGGCAACACGAAGAGCTCAAGGAGAATGTAACGGCTTTGGAGGACGAGCTCTCGACTCAGAAAACGAGGAGCGAGGCTTTAGAGGACACGCTCTCGACTCAACAAACAAGGAGTGAAAAAATGGCGAATTACTTCAAATCGAAGTTCCCTGATTTCCCGCCAGATTTATTTTGATTTAGTTTTTTTTTGTAATTTTCCAACAATTTCTAAAAATTTTAATAATATTTTATATAATTTTATAAGATTTTTAAATATTAATTTATTTTACATTTTCTATTTTAATAAATTCTTTTTTAATAAAATTTCTTTTTTTAAAAATACGCCGGGAACGGCTGTTTCCGACGGATACCGACGGTTTTGGCCGTCGGTTTCAGGCTTATTTCTTGTAGTGATTAAGGGATGTAAAATTATTAAAATGGACAATAATACCAAAGTTACAAACAAACCTAACGGTGGAGGTAGTGTAGTTAGATAGGAAATAGATTATAAGCCGTGTGATAATGGAGTGCATAGAATGATTATATTGTAACAGGTGAAAACGACACGTAATGGACAGGGAACTGACATTGAAACCAAAAGTCAAAAGTCAAAAGTAAGAAAGAATATAGCAACATTAATAATGAAGTATGTAGAAAAAGCGTAGTAGATAGAGTAAAGTTTCGGAAAAAAGTATGTGGACAAGAAAATGCGACCGAAGTAAAAATGAAAATTATATATTTATTTTTTAGGTGATATAAAGAAAAGCGGATGGTGGGAAAATTGAACAGAGCTAACAACTCGTCAAAATGAGTGACAATCTTCTAGTTGAGGTGTACTTCAAAATCGCAAAGTTAGTGGGGAGAGATGATTTCAAAAACATCGGAGGGGTGATGGATGTGACCAAAAGTGGATATGCAGCTGCAACGGACCCATAAGTGCTAAGGGAAATTAATCTAAAAGGTTTTTTAAGGGGAGGGTGGAAAGTTTGTCGTTGGTCGATATACAGACTTTTTTTCAAAAATGCTTGGAGGCAGGCAATCCAATGGCATACCTACTAGAAGGATTGCGAATTGCATTCAATGAGGGCAACGTTACTTCAGCGTTTGAGATGGTGGAAAAAGGGTTAGTTCGAAACTGCCCTTACACTACGTATACAAGGACTGTTGCGTATTAACGCCAAAGATTTCTTTGGGGGCTGGGAGCTGTTAGCAAAGACCGGTTACTGGGAAGATTCTTATATAGAATGGCTTAATGGAATTGGAGACACCGTCATTGAAGCTGTCAAGCAAATGAATCCTCCTCGTGCCCAGACTTTTTGGAAAACGATAAGTCTTCCCGACCTGGTATGCGACTGCAAGATAGGTAGCCGTGGAAAGTGTGTTTGTTGTTTTTTGTGGTATCATTCGATGCGAATGATGGCATATTCGTAGAGTAATGTTTCATATAATGTTTGAATAATGGTCCATCGAAGTCAAAACATCTTATAAGATGCATGTAATGAATAATGAACGGTCCTCAAGGTGTCGTAATCTAGGAGATGTAATGTTGGAAAGTCTAAGAACTATGTCATTAAAAAAGACAATGTACCGTCCACATGTTTTAATGTAGTAAATGTAATTTCATCTTTTAATTAAAACCATGTGTTTGTGGTGTATAAGTAAATAGGAATTGGTCCGACCAAAATAAAAAAACGTAAATAGTAATTGGTAAATATAAGAGTGGTTAATAATATTTGAGACTTGATGTAACGACATCTATCGTAATTAACAATATATTAGACGAAACAAATGATGAATTGAAGAGGTTGAAGGGAAAAAAAAAAGAGGGACATTTTTTTAAAATACTTACTACAGTGATAGATTAAAGTATAGGGTCAGGTGGAAGGCCTATATAGCAGGGGTTACAAAAATGCAAAAAAATTAGTAAAAAAAATATAAAACAAATATGTTAACGGAAGATTTGATGAGTGTCATTGTGGGTAGGCTAGCTGAGGGTGGTTTCAGAAACCTTGCACCACTGATAGTTTTGAGTAAAGTGGGGGTAGAACTTGCACTAAGCAAATATATTTTACAAAAGGCCAACCTCGAAGAATTTTTCCTAAATGGAGAAATGCTTTCAATCGGCTCGCCATTCAGACCCTTTTTCGAAAATTGCGTCAAAGCTGGGAACAAAACAGTCTGTGTGGGAGAAGGGTTAAGAAAAGCGTTTGTTGTCGGTGAGGTCTGTTGTGGCATTGAAATGGCCAGTAATGGCGATATGGACAAAGAAAAGACGGTGTACGCGCTTGGAATGTTGCAGATCTGCAGTGGTGAGTTCGTGGAAGGTCACGAGACGCTGACGAAGATGAAGTGGTGGGATGATATGGCAAAGGCAACTGCTGTGGCGTACCACATTAATGTTACAATAGAAACCATGAATCCTCGCCGAAGGGGATCGTTTGCGTGGATAATGGAGTTCTCAATACCTGGTTGCACGTGCGAAGAGGAGGAAATGGGAAAGTACAAGGAGTGTTTTGTTGTTTGGAACATGTTGACTTTGTGTGCTTGATGAATAGATTTTGTGTTAAGTTCATATCAATTACTCAAACCTACTCATATCATTGTAGTATTTGAGGATCGAACCAAAGAGGTTAAGATCAATGCACTAAGAATACATGAATCTTCCTAAGCTAGAGCAAATGTTTTTGGGTTTTTATATTTTTGAACAAAGAATGTAAAATGCAAGAAAGAAAACAAAGGATAGAAGTGTTGGAAAAATGAATTAACTATCAAGAAGACAATTAATGAACAAACAATGATGATTTAGATTGAATTAAACACTATCCTAGAACATGAAATTCACAATTATGACTAATCCACTCTCGTAGCACTAATCATTTTGTTAATCACCAAATCAAGAACAAACTCTCGTTTGTGATAAGATGATTAGCAAGCTTTAATCTCCAATTCCACTTAGTTCACTAATCACCCTAGACATCAACTCTCATTGGCTAGGCATGAAAAGCTCACAAAAGGTTCGGTTCAAGCATTTCATCGAACACCTATCGGGCGTGAAATGCTTAAGCTCTAGTTTTGATCTCTCAATCTAAATCTAGCATTAAGAGCTAACCTATGTGAAGGATCTAACAAGGATCAACCTAATTCATCATCATCTAACCATCAAGACAATCAACAAATGATGCTAATACACACAATCTATGCTATTCCTTAGGTTAAGATCACTAATTATGACTAATCCTCTCTCAAGGCACTAATCACTTTGCTAATCACTAAATCAAGATCAAATTCTCATTTGTGATGAAATGATTAGCAAGCATTAAGATCAATATTCAAATCAACCAATAAACACCTTAAG
>PKMM01011729.1:80600-116450 GCA_002933915.1 Eutrema heterophyllum | reverse complement strand
ATGTATCGTTTTAACCACAGCTCCAAACGACATGAAATCACCTTCAGATGATAGCTAACTCAATTATCTAGAACTTCTATGAAGACCTCCGAAGCTAATTCGGACTGGAGACCCTTCTTTCGGGCAGATCTTTCAGACACATCAGATGAGCTCGGCTGGTTTGGGTGAGATACCGATGCCACGGGTCGGTATCGTGGATCGGAGCTAAGGAGTTTTGCTTTTGTTTGCATACCGAGCATCTACACCGAGCTGTGGACTCGGTGTAATGCCCTGAGGTTGCTACGCCGAGTGACAATACCGAGCAGTGGACTCGGTATTGAAGAAACCATCTCGGCCATGCGGACATACCTCCAGTAAATCTGTCATATCTCCCAAACCACATGTCCAAATGGCTTGCGTCAAACTCCAGTAGAAAGATAACTCATCTCTCTACAACTTTCATGAACACCTCCGAAGCTAAATCAGATCGGAAAGCCTTCGTTCTTCAGATTCTTTTGGAAGGTTTGGATGACCCTTGTATTCTACTTTGGTCCATTCTCCAAATATACCCAAATTGCCTCCAAACACCTAGAAAATACTCCAAAACATGCAAGAACTCACTAGGACCTACTGCAAATGTCCTAAACTCTAAATGAGACCTAAATGCAAGACAAAACCATGATTATGCATGCAAATGACGCGAAACTCTAAGTAAAATGTATGCTAGAACATGCAATATATGAATATATCAGTGCTTTAGCATAATATGAATATATGGCATAAATCATTAAGTGAAATGGTTAAATATCGTTATACCGAAGAGTTACCAGTTTAAGTAAGGTCACAATACGATAATGTCTTATTAGAAACAAAAATATTTAGGAAGACATTGATTTTTAAAAAATTAGTGAATATAATACAGCTAATAACGTACACATTTTTCTAATATAAAATTATACGAGGTGACACGGTAAGGTAGAGAAAGATGAAATAGTAGAAACATAGATGCATAGACAAAGAGGAACTTATAAAAAGCAATTTATACAGGGGAACGTACAAGTGGAGACCTAGAAATGGTCTTTGAATTTTAAAGTGTAGTGGTAAAGAAAGCAATTTCGACAACAATGTGTAGAACTATTAGGAATAAAGCAGTTGTGCGCGTAGATGTAAAACCATGTTTCTCCGATGAATGTCAATGGCGATGGATTTAACTGAAGGGCTTGGGCAAGAACGGTGTCGCCAATAGCCTTAGCTGCTTCAAACGAACACTTATGTGCCCAAAACTTTGGGACACGTAACATAGCGCGATAAAACTGCTCACTGCTGACGAGGATAATGATAATGAGCAATGAGGCGTGTGGAGACTTGGAACACATCGGGAGTAGGAGCTTCAAAGCCGCATCGAAATCTCGTTCAACAATTGCTACACGTAGACCTTCAAGATAAGCAGCATTTGGGATTTGTGCTTGAAGATATGAGAGGAAAACAGTTTGATATGGTGACAAAACATGAAGAAGAGAAGGATATAAAAAGAAGTCAGATATCAATGGGTACGTAGCAGCACGTTGGGGAAAGTGTGCAATGAACCAATGGAGAAGGACGAAAAATATTATATTATAATTGGAGGTCCACATAAGGAAGGAGGGAAAAAAGGTATTAGATGGGTAAACATTGAGGAGGAGGTTAATGGAGTCTTGACGGTGTTGCAAAGTGATTAGGGTAAGTAATTAATGAGGGGCATCCGAATATGCTAAATTTAAGAAAGGAGCTAGAAGATATAACGAGGTTGAAGAAAAGTTGTAGTCGACACATGTACAAGAAAGCAATGTAGAGATGCACATGTGGACAAGGATAAATAAAATAAATTAATTAAAACAAGCGGTGGAGGATAAAAGGAGAGGAGACAAAAATGGCAGAGATAGAAGTTTAGTTTGAAATGATGGATGAGTAGAAAGTAGAGTGAAATTTAAGTTATATAGAGATATATATTAATCGTAACATATATATACGTGAAAAATAATGGGATTTATAAAATATTAAAGGTGAGTGTTCTCGAGGGAATTTGATTGATGGTATGCCCTGTTTTAAAAATCCCCGCCTAACTCCGATTACTCTCCGATTAGTCGCTAGATCCATCCTATCCGTCAAGCTAGTCTAGGCGGCCACCTAGTTTTTTTTTGTTTTAAATTTATTGCTTAACAAAAATCTTGAAAAGTTCTAATTTAGTTTTACTATGTTGTTAGAAAGTCATTAAAAGTCCAAAAAAATCCAAAAAGTCATTAAAAATCATTAAAAAATCATAAATTTATAAATTTATGAATTAATATGTTAAAAAGTCAATAAAAGTCCAAAAACTAGTCCCCGATTAATCCCCGATTAATCTCCGATTTTCGGGCTAGGCGCTAGACCCAATCCGACCGCCCGACTAGCGCCTAACGCAATTTAGAACATTGATGGTATGTGACAGTAAAGATGATTTTTTAAAAATAGAAAATGTTAATAAGCATGCAAAGCATGTAACTTAAAAGGAGGGGATTTTTTAATTTGGAAAATATGGTTTGGCGAGCAAACAAATCGATATATACGAAGGAGGTCAAGGACAGTCCCATGTGAAGTTTATTTTAAATTTTCTTTTAATGGCCATAATGAAGATTCTGTATTTTATCGTATTTGGTTGAGAAATGGAGACATGACAACTCATGGAGAAAAAATAAGAAAAAAACACAAGGTTAGTAATGTAATGAGTAGAGAAATGGTAGATGCATGAACGTAAACACTTTTAATTATGATAACAATATAAAACAATGCATGGTAAGGCTGAGCTAAATGAGAACACGATTTTGAAAGTTTGTTCACTTGTAGCCGAATACAGTTCCGTACAAACGAAAACATGGTAGGAAGCAATGTCTGAGAGTGAAAAGGAAAGCACAAAACACAAGGATAGATAATGGTGGTTCTTATAGCAAGGAAAGTGACCACTGACACAAAAAAGCAAAAGTGGAACTGTAGCGATAGGAAGTCCGTTTCGGTTTAAGGATGAATACGATGTACTAACTTCTCGTAAAGGTCCACAACATATTTTGACGGATGTTGGAGAGTACGCAGTCATTGAAGGAGGCCATTTCGATATGAGAACTGATATACTCGTATTTTATCTCATTTTAGCATGCATTTTAGATAGGTTTCCATGACATTCATTTGCATTTACATAGTTTTCTTTGGTTTTGCATTCATATTTAAGGTCTAGTGAGTTTCAGATTAGCTCTTGCATGTGGAATCTTTTAGGTACCCTTTGGAGTTNAATCGTTTTACAACTCGTTTAATTTACGCATCTGCTTTCAATTACATTGCTTGGTTTAGCTTAATTCTGATCTATATAATCTATTGAGTGAATTCTGGAGTCCTTGTGTTCGACCCCTAACTATACTACGACAACTGCTTTAGTACTATTTAGGGTATTAATTTGAGCATATCAGTTTCCATGACATTCATTTGCATTTACATAGTTTTCTTTGGTTTTACATTCATATTTAAGGTCTAGTGAGTTTCAGATTAGCTCTTGCATGTGGAATCTTTTAGGTACCCTTTGGAGTTGGAGAGGCTTGACGAAATTTAGGAGAAGATCAAGGACCAAAAATTTAGGAGAGTCATTTGGAGCAAAGTCTAAAGCAGGACACTTCAGATCGATCGATCTAATGCTGGATCGGTCGATCCAAATCTGTTCTCGTCCAAACCAACCAAAGCCACCCGAAATGTCTGAAATATCTGGCCAGACAAAGAGTTTTCATTCGGATTTAGCTTCGGCGGTCTTCATGAAGGTTGTAGACAATTGAGTTGCCTATCGTTTGTAGGTAATTTCAAGTTGTTCTGAGCAGTGGTTCGAAAGATACAGCAGATTTAGTAAGGACATGTCTATCTGGCGCCCAAACGAGTTCTGCTCAATGAACACCGGCCCAGCTTCGACCGGTGCAACTGATATATCATGGTTTTTACCCGTTTTTAGCCATGAAATATGTCTTATTTATAGAGTCTTTCTAGTATTTTTGGAGTCTTTTAGAGTCTTTTCATGTTTGGGCACGTTTGGAGCATAATTGGAGATATTGAAGCATTCTGGAGCATTTTGGAGCTAAGCGAGGATCATGTAGCTGTGAGGATCGATTTGAGGTCCCGCGTATCGGTCGACACCACCTGGTATCGGTCGATACCATCCGCATGAAGAAAGGAAGCGCGTCATTGCCCGTGTATCGATCGACACCCGTAATGGTATCGGTCGACACCGTCGTCAATCAGAAAGGAAACTCGACTTTTTACAAATCTGAAGAATCTGCACCTTGCTCCAGAAGTCTTTATTATTTACAAGAAGCCCCAAAACGTGTTTTAGGATATAAATAGGGTTTTCAGCCACTTTTTAGAGATATGCTTTATTTTTCTGAAGACTTTGAGAGATATTTGTTACAGAGTTTTTGGGAGACAATTCTGAACCCCTTGTTTCTTATTGATTTCTTTTATGCAATTCTATTCATCTATGATTTCTGTTCCATTGATCATGTCTGAGTAGATCTCCTTTTAGGTTTAGGGTTTTCTCATAAATGATTTCATTGAGTGCTGGTAATTGATTGGTTAGGATTCATAATCTGAATTAGTTATTCACCTTAGGTTGTTCTCAAAGCTAATTCTAGGTTGACGAATCTGGAACTTAGATCTTAGGTTAATCAATTAGGCACGACAGTGCAATTGATAATCTGACAGAACTTAGGGTGAGCAAAATAGCTATCCGCAAAGAGATTTGGTTTAGTTGTTTTGTGAACATATCAAACCTGAACTTTAAAGCTGGTTTAGATATTTAGGATTTGCAAAGAGATTTGGGATTCTGGGATTTAGATTTAGATAATTCTCGCAACGACAGTTGGTTAATTATAGCTTAGTGATTTGAGTTCAAGAACCGTGCATAACCTGAATCCTGACTGATTGGTTATCTGCATTATCTGATTTCCTGAGAAACACCCTAGGCCTATATTCTCTTCATCAAATTTAATCAACTCTTTTATTGTTTATTGCTTTCTGTTTCAACTGAATTGCTTAGCTTAATCCGAAACTAATTGATCTATTGTGTGATTTTCTTGAGTCTTTGTGGTTCGACCCCTACTATACTGCAGCTACAGCTTTAGTACTTTTAGGGTATTACTTTTGAGCTTATCAGCAAACAACCGGTGTTGCAACAACCAAGAACACCGGCCAAAGGAGCTATCTAGAACACCAACCGATGTCATGAACCAGTGCTTAACTAAACCTTGGACAGGGAGAATACCGACCGCCTACACCCCTTGAAGACTGCCCGGTGTTGAAGACAAACCTCTACATCGGCCATCAACACCTGCCAACCACCGTCCGGTGTAGAGAGATCTCACCCAGGTCGTGGGTCTCCTCTATATAAAGGCCCTATACCTAATTTATAGAGCAACTTTTATTTCCTTTTGAAAAACCTTTCCTTTTTGAGTTTTTGGAGATTTGTAAGAGATTCTTTGAAGTTTAATGCAATATCTCATCTTGTTTTCTTAATCTATCTTCTATTTAATCTCTAATCATGATTAACAACACCTCTTTCATGAGATTTGGTGTGTTTTTCATGATTAGTGAATAGTCTTTTTGAGAACTCATGGGTGTGGTAGATTAGGGGGATTTTACGGTTAATCTTTGATGTCTAGGGTATATATTCTTGTTTTCCTTCTCTATTTAGTGTTCATAATGCTTGATTAGCTTGAGAAAGTTGATTTAGACCTGAGGAAATTTCACATCCACAAGGTGTTTGATGAAATCCCCCAAAGAGCTAAATAGAGGATTTGCTTGTTTAACCTATGAGTAGATGTTTAAAAAGCATTTTGGTTGATTGATCTTGTTATTAATGCTTGGTAATTACAATTCACAAATGAGAGTTTGTTCTTGATTAAGTGATTAGCAAAGAGGTTAATGACATGAGAGTGGATTAGTCTTAATTAATGATCTAGACATAAGGATTAGCATATGTTTAATTGCTTGGACATCATAAATTAGCTATTAGGTCCCCAATCAATAACCTCACCCAAGGGTTCCCTTTTTATTATTATCTTATTCTTGTTTAGTTAATTGCTTAGCTTGTTTGCTTATTTATTTTCTTGCTATTAAGTTTCATTTAGGATAATAGAAAAACCAACTTCACTTGCTTGCTTAGATTAAGTAATTTCTTGCATTCCTAGTGTGTTGTTCTTTGTGCCTCTTTGGATTGATCCCCAAGTGCTACGCATTTGGGTAATTGGTATGCGATATACGAAATTATCCATCATCAATTTGGCGCCGTTGCCGGGGAGGCAATATCAATAACCATTAGCATTTAGATTTTGTTTGAGACTAAGCTTTTGTTTACATTATGTTAATGCATATCGCTAAGTGCATGCATCTTGTTGACATGATGAATTTTCTCTTATTTATTGTTACTAACTTGTCTTCCTTAGTTCTATTATGCTTTCAAAGGTACCAAAATCAAAAGAAGAGAAATGGGAAGACAAGATCAATTGAGGTGTTTGAGGTGGTCAATCAAAAAGACATTCTTGAAGATCTACAACCTCAAGAGATGGACGACCAAAGAAGCATTCCTCAAGCTCCAAAACCTCAAGAAATGCCACAACCTCAAGAATTGGCATCAAGTCCGACCCAAACTCCAAAGAACAAGCCAACAATTGGAATCCACCCTCCTCCAATTGAAGCCAAGGCCTATGAGATCAAAGCAAGCTTAGTTAGGTTAATTCAAAAGAGTCTATGTTCTTGGGGACGAAAGTGGAGAACCCTTATGATCATTTAGACTCCTTTGAGAGGTTGTGTGACACATTTAGGATTGGAGGAGTGCCCCAAGATAGTATCAAGCTCATCTTGTTTCCATTTTCTCTTGGAGAAAAAGCAATCTAATGGGAGAGAGCATTACCACCTCACTTGGTCAATTCCTGGGATGATTACAAGAGGATCTTCCTTATAAAGCTCTATCCCACACAAAGAACGGTCCAGACTAGGAAGGACATCTTGAGCTTCAAACAAGGCATGCATGAGACCTTTCATGAGGCGTGGGGAAGACTTAAAGGATACACTCGAGATTGTCCCCATCATGGGTTCAAGAAAGAAGCCATTCTTAGCATCTTCTATTGGGGAGTTGATAAAGAGCATAAATGGACCTTGAATGTGGCTAGCAAAGGGCGTTTTACAAACCTCACCGTGGAACAAGGAGAGCTACTTGTGAAGAACTTGGCCCAAAACGAAGAGAACTATGGAAAGCACTACGATAGGTCTCCATTAGGAGGTGGAAAACATGAAGACCAAGGTAGGAAGGAGATTAAATCTCTAAATGAAAAGTTGGACAAGCTCATTCAAGTGTCCCAAATGTCCATCAATTTCGAGGGTGAGTTTGAAAGGAGCCAAGAGGAAGTTCACTTAGTGGGAGGACATGGCGTTTACAACAAGGGCTTCAACGTCGACTTCCAAAACTCTCACGACCAAGCCTATCATCGAAGACCCCAAGATCAAGGGTTTGTGTCACAAGGTCAAGGGAGTACACCGCCACAACAAGACCTTGAAATGAAGGGCATGCTTCAACAACTCTTAACCGGGCAAGCTAATGGAGCAAATGAGTTGAATAAGAAGATGGCCAAGATTCATAACAAGGT
The DNA here is from genome assembly GCA_002933915.1 of Eutrema heterophyllum. Lineage (NCBI taxonomy): Eukaryota > Viridiplantae > Streptophyta > Magnoliopsida > Brassicales > Brassicaceae > Eutrema > Eutrema heterophyllum. Next base: position 108,783 of record PKMM01011729.1, on the reverse strand, counting down.
TGATTGCTCTTATGATGTTCTACCCCAAAAGTTTGAAGCCCTATCTTCTAGAATCAAGCATTTAGATCATCAAAATGCTCAAGAAGTTCCCTTTCTAGTAGACCCTTGGAGAAACTCAAGGGTAAAGTCAATGAAAGCCCAAGAGAGTATTGCAAAGTTATTTTCTCGAATGATGAGAATGAAGAGGCTATAGGAGAGATTGAGAGACTTCTCCATGGCTCCAAAGATGAGGTTCATGTTAAGGAAGTAACGTATGTGGGTAGTTGTGAGAAGATGGATGTTGCTTCACCCCCAAAAGCTTGTAAAAAGAAGAAAGAATCTCATGAAGAGGAAGCTTTGGGTTATGGTAATGATGAGGAAGCCTTTGCATTGGATGGAGTTTGCTTGGAATCTCTTTTCTCTACCACAACGGAGAATAAGATTGAGAGTTTCAAGGTGCAAAGGAAGGGTAAGGGCACTAAGGTCAAGAAAAAGGAAACAAATGGAACCCACCCTCCCAATGAGGATAAGTTCATGCTTAACCAACCTACTACCATGACACTCACACCTTGGAAATATGATGATGGTGTGGTTGAGTACAAAGTGAAGTGTAAGGGAAGGTCTAAGCCCTTTGCAAAGGTTAGAGCACTTCTCACACTGAGCTCAAAGAGAAAGGTCCAACGAGTATCGAAGAGGTCATGAGCAAGATCCTTACTCTCGAGCTCAAGGACCCACCAAGGAGTGCTAACACTCCTCTCACCCCCGCATAAAAGGGTAACAAACGTCGAACTTAGTGACGTTAAACAAAACGCACTTGGGAGACATTCCCATGTTTATCCTTGTATATATTTTAAGTTTCCTAGTACCTTTTAATGTTTTTGTTAAGTGTTTTCAGGTTCAAGATGGTCTAGTGGTCATGGGCTTCAAGACAATGGTGTGAGGAATTGACCAGCACCGGACAATGATGCACTGACCACCAATCTCCCATTGTGAAAGCAACACCAAGACCAAATCATGAACATTGACCACCCACTACAAGAAAACAGGGTTTTCGCGACTACATAAACAGTCGCTATGTAGTCGCTAAAACTAGTTTTACGACTACATTACGACTAAGTGACATAGTCGGAAATGTTAGGTCGTAAAAATAATTAGTCGCAAATCAGTCGTAAATTATGACTGATTTGCGACGTTGGTGCGATTACATAATTCAGTCGCATATTAGTCGCAAATCCGTCGTAAATATATGCGACCATATACCGACTAATTAACGACGAAAATGCGACTATATATTGTGTCGTGTGGAAGTCGTTTTCTATAGTCGTTAAAGAGTCGTGAAATTGTGCGACTACTTCCCGACTAATATGCGTCTATATTAGCGACTGATTTGCGACTAATATGTTCATCCGAATAGTGATTTGGTCATATTTTACGACTGATTTACGACTGATTTGCGACTGAGTTGCGATTACAGAGCGACTAATTTTATTGACGAAATTCAAAATGGTAATACTGTACCATATTTGTATTACCTAGCAATTTAGAAATCATATGCAAACTAATAAAAAGACTACACACGTTAAAATGAAAGAAACATTAATACAAAGAAATCATCATAAATTATTTTAACATATCAAGTACAAACCAATACAAAGAAAACTTAATGTTCTAAAGTTCAAAAACATGAAATAAAATGATAGACTAGGGTGTAGAATCATGCTGCCGACCAGATTGAGAAGCCATGAAGTCCAGAAAATTTGGATCGGTTTGACGAAGATACCTTTCCACCAGTGAATAATGCTCGAACTTGTCTTTGTGGTCAGCTGCAAGTTGGGTAAGCTTGCTTTCGTTGTCAGCTGCAAGTTTGGTAAGCTCTGCCTCACGCCGAGCGTTAGAAGCAGCTTGTTCTTCTATTTGGCGTTGAGCTTCTTCCAACTTGTCTTGTAGAGCTTGAAACGATGAAGAGCTGTCCTCGAACTTGCGTTTTCCACCAACATGAGACTCTGCGAGGCTTCCTATTCCATATGGCCTGCCTCTTTCATCCGTGAAAGTTGACTGCATAAATAATACATATATTTATGAAACGCAAAGGACAGAAAACCAAAGATAACAAAGATAACATGTATTTACCTGAAGAAAGAGGTCGTTGTAGTCCTCTGTGGTTAGCTCTCGCTGCTGCGACCTACCGTCTGAAGTTTCAGGCCCGATCTCTTGCATCTTAGCTTGCAAGTTCTTCTCGTAAGTTTGCGCGATCCTCTCAGCCTTCAGATCAACAAACGTCCCATCTGATTTTGTGTGAGTCTTCACAAAAACCTCACCGATACTAACCGGTCTTCCCAATTCCTCTTCCTGAAAATGTAACATATAAATTTGTTACATAATAGAAAGTTGCAAAAGTATTAGATAGTGAATTTACACTTACCATTTCTTGTTGGATTTGTTGATATGACTTTTGGCCTGATACGTGCTTGTGCACACCAAGGCCTTTACGGTCAGATTTCCGAGCAGCAGATGTGGTCTTACTCCTATCTCGAGCTTCTTCAGTGTCCCAACACTCTGTCATTGTTGTCCAGAGAGTTGGGTTAATCCAGTGTGGTCGCTGTCGAGAAGTCCTCGCGGTGCTTACCATATCCTTCATTCGCCTTTGACAAATCCTCTCGAAATGTTGTTGTACTACCCCTGAGATTAAGGGATCCCAGGTGTGCGTTTTCTACAAGAGAAATGTGATTCGGGTTAGTGGACAGAATAGAAAGAAAGGCATAGAATAGCATGGACAGAAGAGAAATGCTTACCGCGAACTCGACGAAGTACCTTTCCTGTCTATCCCGAGGCACAACAGTCCAACTGTAGTATGGACCATCAAACTTGTTTGTGAACACCTTGGTGATCTTCCTTGTCAGCTTCCCCTTGTCACGGCCAAACCTAGACAGAGACAAATAAGTGCCTTGAACATTAAAAACCTCACAATTACAGCAAAACAAAGAAGACACAATCCAAACCTGATATGAACTAAACCTTTCCCTAGCACAGAATCTTCTTTACACCAAAACAAAGAAGACCGTAAACTAACAAAACAAATACAAACATTCTAATACAGAATACAGAGGAGATCCACCGACATCACAAATTAGACTACAAAGACTACGAGCAACTTTCTGGAGTGTAAAGAGGAAGAAACATTAAAGGAGTTTATGAAGAGGATTATTGAACTAAACAATGAGATGAAATCATATGGAGATAATATGCCTGAAGAATACTTGGTGTCAAAAGTATTATCTTCTTTGACAACCAAGTATGATCCTTACGTGGGTGTGATTGAGCAAACCAAGGGTTTGCAAAAAATCACTTTGCAAGAATTGATAAACGCACTACAAATGCAGGAAAACAGACTTGAAGATCGAGATGAAAACAGTTCAGAAGAGGGAGCATTCTATGTAAGGTTTAAGAAGCCAGTTCATAAGAGTCGAGGGACAAATCAAAATTTTGAAGAATCTGATGATCAAAAAGAAAGCCAAGATGGTGTAACTATTGCAAAAAGGATAATCATTATGAAGCCTTATGCTACTACAAGGAAAAGAAATCAAGTGAAGATGAAAATAGACAACAAAGATCACAAATAAAATGTTTCAATTGTGGAGAATGTGGACATATTTCTAGGGATTGCAGAAAGAAGAGAAACCAACAAGCTTACATGCACCAAGAAGAAGTTAGCATGGAAGAACTATCGTTTGCAGCAACTCATATACCAACAGTTCAAAGTACATGGATTCTTGACAGTGGAGCAACAAATCACATGGTCAAGACGAAGGAAACCACAATCTAAATCCAACATCATACAAAAACATAGATAGAGATCAAATTTCATCAGTACAAAAACAAAACATATCTAGCTTCTTCAGTACAAAAACAAAACAAATAAAAGAAGACACGATCCAAACCTGATATGAACTAAACCTTTCCCTAGTACAGAATCTTCTTTACACCAAAACAAAGAAGGCCGTAAACTAACCAAACAACTACAAACATTCTAATCTTGAAAAACTACTAGACAGGAATGGAAACACTTACCATGTGGTGTTTGGCAGCCGAGGGCGTGTCGGAGACAGCATCGTTGTAAACTCATGCCGGTTAGGCACCCTTAGCAGTGCCTCAAGCACCCTAAGTTGCTCATCCTGGAGGTCGGCTTGAAACTGTGCATTGTCGTCAATCGTATCATCTTCAAAGTGGTTGACTGAGTGGTTGCTATGACCGTCGGTGTTCTGCAGAGGAACACTCGAATTGGAAGATCTTGGAGTCGGCAACGCTTGAGGTTCAGATGATTGTCGATGGATTGTCCGACCTTGAGATGGAGAGCATTTGGGTGGTTGCTCTGAGGTGCTCCGGAAGAGCTGGGTCGGAGGTGGAAAGTCCCGGACATTGACGGTTGCTGCTGGCGTTGACGGTTGACGGTTCATAGGAGGTGACGACAGATTCGGAAGAGATGGGGCCGCCGGCGTGAAGGTGTACTGTGGCGGTAGAGGGTTCACTGGTCGCGACGAAGCTCCGGCTCTCTGAGAGACGTTGGGAACGAATTGCTTCTGGCGTTTACCACCGTTCTTATTTTCCGGCATCGTGTGCTTCGATTGAAAGGGGATGAAGATGAAAGGCGAAGAGATGAAGATGAAAGGCGAAAAGATTGAAGAAGATGAAGAGATTGAAGAAGATTGAAGAAGATGAACATGAAAGGCGATAAGATTGGAAGAAGAAGAGCAAAATCGTTCTCGATTGAAAGGAGACGAAGGAGATGAAATTTTTTGGGACTTAGGGATTTCATAGGTTTTGTTTTTTAATCTGAATAAAAAAAGATCTAGTTAAGTATTTGTATGTGTGACTTATACCAATTAGTTACTCTAGCCCACTGGTTAATCTCGCACAAATGTTCTTCTCCCCCCCACGGTTTGAGCTGGGTGAGAGGGCAAAAGTTATTTTTTTTTAATCTGAATAAAAAAATATCTAGTTAAGAATTATTTGGTGTGTTAAATACCAATTAAACACTATGGCTTACCGGTAAAGATCTCACACTTGTTTCTTTTCACCCGCGGGTTCGAGTCCTGGTGAGGAATTTTTTATTTTTTTACTCAAAACGAGAAATAAATACTGATTAATAACGTAAAAGACAAATTACACCGAAATAATGTAAAAGTCAAATTACAACGAAATTGTGACATAAGTAACATAGTGAATTAGAAGGGGTCTTCGTCATCTGATTCTTCATCAGAAGACGACAAATTACACCGAAATTCATCTTCTGGTTCTGCATCTCCGACATCGTAATCGAGGTTTATTTGGTCTCCTTGTACGAAATTGTCGAGTACGAGATCTTCAATTGTAGTCATCAATACAGCATCATCATTTTCTGTTTGCAAAAGAGTCGGTTTTTTTTTTTCATATTCCCCTGAAACGTTTCCCCTCGGATTCACTTTTAGAACATTGAGCCACAACTGCTTCGGTTTCTTTATGTATGGGTACGGAATATAACAAACTTGATCCGCTTGCGAGGCTGTTTTGCATGCAATATAAAAATGTATATATAAGTTATACATCAGTATATATATATATATATATCTATATATAGACATTAATAATTACGTACCTAGAATAAATGGTTCGTATTTGTTGTATTTTCTCGATGAAAGCACGTCTACAACACCGCCATTGCTCCCCCGAGTGCCTCTACCGATAACAGGGTCATACCAATTACACTTAAAAAGTGTGATTCTCAAATTGACCATCCCCTCGTACTCGAGTTCTATGATATCATTTAAGGTCCCGTAGAAATCCGCTTCATCAGATGCATCAGTGTAATTTTGACCTTTAACACATACCCCATAGTTACATGTCTTTCGTCCAGCACCGTGAGTCTGCGTATGAAACAAATAGCCTCTTGTAAAATACATTGGCCAGGTTTTGACCTTATTCAAAGGTCCATGCACTATCTCTTGAACCCAAGTAGGAAATGGATTCGTGGCGTTCCAGTAAGTAACCTGCATATATATAAAAAATAGCGTAAATATATATAAGTATAAATATATGCATAGTTATGAATATTTCTTAGACATACATATTCTTTCACCCATAAATGATATTCGTCAGCTCTTTTCGGAGAGAGTTCTTTTTCGGAAAGTCCTGGATATTTTGCAGAAATAAATTCCTCGAACATTCTACACAAGACCAACATAAATATGAGAAATTAAACAAGGATTATATATATTAAAACGCAATATGGGAGAGATGCCAACTTATATACCTCTCAATTGGCTGAAAATAGTCACAATTTCGTAAAACATATGCATGTGCGCATTGATAGTCTCTCTCTGAGAGCCATATTTCATGCATTTCTCCACTTGGACGGCCTACGTGAGTAAATATAGAAGGTACTCCAGGGACATGATATACGGGGACTTCACCTTCATCGAATCTTGTTAATCTGACCAAATGAGTGAAAAAGTAATTCACATTAAAATACATGTGCATGTGTATACAAATTTAATGGCAAAGTGGGCATGATGTGATTGATTTTAGAATTTACCTTGATTTCGTTTGTATATTCTCAGCAAAGTAGTGCTCTGAGAAATAAGCAATCTCGTCATTGATATATGATTCAACAATCGATCCTGCCGCATATCTTTTGTTCTTTGCTTTCCCTTTCAACTTTTTGAAAAACCTTTCAAAAGGATACATCCACCTATACTGGACAGGGCCTCCTAATTCAACTTCGTAGGGGAGATGTATAGGCAGGTGCTCCATCACATCGAAAAATGAAGGTGGAAAGACCTTTTCCAAATTGCATAGGATTAAAACTATGTTCTGTTTTAGAATTTGAACGCGACTTTTATGCAAAGTTCTTGAACATAAGTCCCGAAAAAATGATCCAACCCCTACAATATATATTCAAAACTGCATGAGGTTACTATCTAAATTACTATAATCATATATATATTTAAAGAAATAGTCGTAATTAGTACCTGATAACGCAAGGTGGACATTCCGGTCTAGGAGTTCTGCAAAGATAAATGGAAGTAACCGCTCCATAAAAACATGGCAGTCATGACTCTTCATGCCTGAAAACTTTTGGTTGTTCATATCAACACAAGTAGCTAAGTCTGAAGAATAACCATCTGGGAATTTAACTGCATGTTTCACACATTCCAATAAACTTTTTCTGGCTTCTTCTGTCAATGTGAAGGATGGGAAAGGAGCTTTACCCTCACTATCAATATGTAAGTGTGGCCGAGAACAAAATTGTTCTATATCCAATCTTGACATGATGTTGTCTTTCGATTTACCCTTCACACTCATAAGAGTATTCATGATGTTGTCAAAAAAATTCTTCTCTATATGCATCACATCAAGACAATGACGGAGATTGAGGTCCCTCCAGTACGGCAGCTCCCAGAATATGCTTTCCTTGTGCCAGTTATGTTGCTTCCCATAACCCGACTTCTTCTTTTCGTGACCGTTTCCACCGACGTCCTTTGTTTTCGATGGATTTACACCAGCCAACCGCTCGTAATAAACTTGCTCACCGGTCAAAGACGGAGGTGGATACTCTCTCGAAGCGTCTTTTCCCTTTAGGAAGTCTTTTTTATTCCTCCTCAGTGGATGACCATGAGGAAGAAATCTTCGGTGACAATCAAACCAACACGTCTTCCTTCCATTAGGTAGATAAAAAGACTTTGTATCTTCCATGCAAACTGGACAAGACAATTTACCATGGGTTGTCCATCCGGATAACATGCTATACGCCGGAAAGTCGCTTATCGTCCACATCAGCACTGCTTTTAGATTAAAATTTTGATTCAAGGACACATCGTATGCATCGACGCCATTAGACCACAACTCTTTTAACTCCTCAATAAGAGGTCGGAGGAAGATATCGAGACTAGCTCGCGGATGATTTGGCCCAGAATTCAGAATTGTAAGAAATAAATACTTTGTATTCATGCACATACCAGGGGGTAAATTATATGGAGTCAAGATCACAGGCCACAACGAATGATTACGAGACATGCCAAATGGATTGAACCCATCCGTACATAATCCAAGATAAACGTTACGGGGTTCTTCGGCAAACCGGGGATTTTGATCTTGAAAATATCTCCACTCCGCCGCATCAGAAGGATGACCCATTTCTCCCTCCTTTGCTTGGTGCTCGGCATGCCATCTCATTGCCGCTGCAGTCTTCTCGCTTTGATACATTCTCTTTAATCTGTCAGCAATAGGTAGATACCACATACGACTGTATGGTACTTTGGTTCTACGCCGGTCGTTCTTAGGCTTCCATCTTTGTGCACCACAAAACAGACATTTATCTTCCTTCTCGTCATCTTTCCAAAATATCATACAATTGTTAATACAAACATCAATTGTATGATATGGGAGACCTAAATTGCGCATCAATTTTTCTGTCTCGTAATGTGAACCGGTTGACTTGTTTCCTTCTGGTAAATAGTCTGTCAAGATTCCGCAAACCGATCCACTAACTTTTCACTCATATTATATTCTGCCTTATTTTGCATGACTCGAGCAGCTAAGGATAACTTCGAGTGACCTTCACGACAACCATCATATAATGGAGTATTCGCTTCTTCTAACAAGTCGTATAATTTATTTGAATGGTTACGTACCGGTTCTTCTACATTCTGATGACTACCATCCTGATGATAGTTATCAAAACTCACATTATCACGAAATGCATCATTCACCATATCCACATATCTATCTTCTACTACATTACCCACTTCTTCACTCCCACTTAAATGCGTCGGACCAACATAACTCGTTTCTAAATCCATAGTGATTTCTTCTCCATGCTTATACCAAACATAATAATATGGCATAAATCCTATACTATATAGATGATTCCAAATTCTAGTCCCCGGGAGAAATTTATCGTTCTTGCAAACACTACAAGGGCAGTAAAACTTACCGCCATTGCTCTGCGCTAGAGACTGGTTATTTGCAAATGTCATGAATTGATCCACCACCGTGCTGAACTCTACCGAGAAATTTCCCGTCTCTTCATCGATCCGCTTATACATCCACTCCCGAAAATTACTATAATTGTAATTTCCCGACATTATAAATAAAAAGCTCTTTCTCTTCTAAATTTCGTGTTTTTTACGTTTATGAAAATGAGGAGATTGTGAGAATGAGAAGAACGATGGTCTGAAGTTTTTATTTATAGACATTTTTCCGACTGATTTGCGACTACATAGCGATTGTTTTGCGACTACGAGTGGTAGTTGCAAAAAGTAGATACAAGTAGGTACAACAAGAATAACACGTGTTAAATGCTGCCAATTTACGACTAACAAACGACTGTTTTGCGACCCGCCGAAAACGTAGCAAATTAGTCGCAAATATTGCGACTACTATGCGACTAAATTGTTCCGACTCAAAGGTAGTCGTAGATTGGTCGTACATCCCGACTAAATACCGACTAATATGTTTAGTCGCAAATATACCGACTAGGTTGCGACTCTATTCATGTAGTCGTAACCTAGTCGCCAAATAGTCGGTAATTAGTCGTTATAATTTACGACTGTGTATGTAGTCACAAAATGTATTCGCAAAAACCCTGTTTTCTTGTAGTGACCCTTTGGCCAGTATGTGGTGAGTATGGCCTCCCTTGGTCCCTTGATCCCTCTCGTCCTCTCCATGCATTTCTAAGGTACCACTCCAAACTTTGTAAATAGCATTTAGAATCATGTCTTTTTCTTTGTCTCATGCATTGTTTAACTCTCTCTTAAGCTTTTATTACACAAGGGACTGTGTAATTTAAGTTTGGGGGAGAGTTTGTGTGTTATCTAATCTTGTTTTTTGTTTTCTTATTTTCCCTTTCTCATACTTGAGTCTCATGCATCAATATAAATGCATAGAAAAACACAATTTTTTTTTTTAATTTAAAAATTTTGAAACAAAAAAGGAGAACATATAGTTGCATTCTCATGTGTAAGATTGAGTTTAGTTTGCATATAGGTTGCATTGCATATTGCATTGGGAGCAATGTTGTAATTTCCTTGTAGAGTATCATTTTAAGAGTTTGGTTCAATGCCCTACTTGTTAGCTGTTTGATGCGCTTAGATGGAGTTTGAAATCAAGGATCCACCCTGTTTTGATCTTGTGATTCATTGATCATGTTTTAGCTGAAGCAAGTTGTGAATTATGTCCATCCCTATCAACTATAACCTTAATTTGACTCACAATCATCATGATCATGCATTGAAAAATAGACTCTTGGCTTACCTTATACATATTGGGTCTTCTTACTCCTCTTTACCACATTTTGCAAGCCCAAATAGCAAAATCCCATCATTGGATTGGTTCTCCACACCCTAAACCCTACCTCCTTTCAAGCCAATATCATTATATAGTGAGTGATGGCGAGGCCTTATTTTCGAGCAAACTTGGCACAACGTATTAAGTTTAGGGCGACAAGGATAGGTTTCCATGTAGATCTAGTTCCAACATCAATGAGCTAGTCTAGGATAGGCTAGATAGGTTGGGAAACTTTGGGATGTTTGGCGAGAACAGTTGAGAAAAGAGTAGAAAACGATGGGAAGTGGAATGAAAAGAAAGGTGGAACAAAAGGAAAAGATGGGAAAAATGAATATGGGGATACAACAAGTTGAAATGGTTGGTGGCATAAAAGTGAAATAGCTCTAAGTATGGAAGTTAGCCTCTAGGTGTTTGAAATGAAAAGAAAAGAAGCCAAAAAGATGGCTAAGGCATCAAAGTGATGAGAAAGGAGGCAAGATGAGAAATTGAAAAGAAGAGCTAAAGGAATGGAACTGAAAGACACCAAGCCATGTGTTATTTGGAAAAGAGAAAGAATTCCCCTAAGTGAGAAGAAGATGAAGTGGATCAAGGAAAAAGATGTGGGTTATAAAGGCAAAATGCCTTTGGGAAAAGGGTAGTCTAGGGTGATATTTCATGGGCTTAGGCATGAAACCTTAAACACAAAAGATCAAGAACGTAAGTAACAAAAATAAAAAAAATTCGACGAGTATCGACCGACACTGGGTAGTATCGATCGATACAGACGAGCTTAGTCGAAATTCTTAGCTAAAATCTAATGGCGAAATTGAGTCCCCGGCAACGGCGCCAAATTTGATATGCTCAAATTAATACCCTAATAGTACTAAAGCAGTTGTTGTAGTATATGTAGGGGTCGAACACAAGAACTCCAGATATCACTCAATAGATTATATAGATAAGAATTAAGCTAAACCAAAAGATGTAATTAAATGCAGGTGCGTAAAGTAAACAAGTTGTGAATCAATGGGAAAGAAGATAGGCTCAGGGTATTTCTCAGGAATTCAATGAATGTAGATGAACTAACTAACAAGATTCAGATTTAGCGCAGTTCTTGAACTCAAATCACTAAAGTATAGCTAACCAACTCTCGTTGCGAAAACTATCTAAGTCTAAATCCTAGAATTCCAAATCTCTTTGCGAATCCTAAAGTCTAAACCAGCTTTTATTTCAAGTTTGATTTGTTCACAAAAAAAGTAAACCAAATCTCTTTGCGAATAGTTATTTTGCTCATCCTAGGTTCTGTCAGGTAATTAATCGCACTCTCGTGCCTAATCAATTATCCTAAGATCTAAGTTCTAGATTCGTCAACCTAGAATTAGCTATGGGAACAACCTATGGTGAAGAACTAATTCAGATGGTGAATCCTAATTATTCAATTAACCTAACATTCAGAGAAAACCCTTACGAGAACCCTGAACCTAAAGTGAATCTACTCAGACATGATTAATGAAGCAGAAATCATAGATGAATAGAATTGCATAAAAGAAATCAATAAGAAACAAGGGATTCAAAATTGTCTCTCTCTAATACCTTGTAACCAATCTCTCTCAAAGTATCAAGAATAAGAATAAAGTTTAATCAGAACGTCAATCAAGAGTAGTAGCCAAAGTGGTTGAAAAACCTAATTTAAACTCCTAAAACACGTTTTGGGCTAAATTGTAAATAATAAAGCCTTTTGGGCAATATTGCAATTCTTCAACTCTTCATAAAAGTCGCGTTTCCTTCCCCATGGTCGACGGTATCGACCGATACCATGTTGGTATCGATCGATACTCAGACAATGACGGACTTCCTTTCTTCATGGTATCAGTATCGATCGACACCAGGTGGTGTTGGTCGATACAAGGGCTTCAAATCGGGTACTCAGCTATACGAACTTCTGTTTTGCTCCAAAATGCTCTAGAAAACTCCAAAAAGCTCAAATATCTCCAATTATGCTCCAAACGTGCTAAAACCTGTAAAAGATTCTAAAACACTACAAAATAGTAGAAAGACTCTATAAAACGGACCTATATCATGGCTTAAAAGGGGTAAAAACCATGATATATCAACTTCCACAGACTTAGCCTTTGCTTGCCTTCAAGCAAATAGAAGACTAAACCAGAGAAAGAGGTTTGAAAACACGGAGACTCACCTGTTCCTGAAACATTGCAATGACCCTTTTCCCAAACACCCAAATGTCACCTAACCAGTTCCAAGACTAACCACCATGTACTTCTCCGTAGGCATTCACAGCTTCCCCAGACTACACACATTATTTCGCAGCTTTATTCAATTAAACCCATCATCGCCAGTTTCATCGCTGTGATTAATACCAAGAACCTTCTAGATTATTTCTCATACAATATCATAACAAGGAACCACCCAATTTCACACTTTTTGTATCATTTTCTCTCCCCCAGACTTATTTCTTATTTTGTTCTCTCTTTTTTTTTTTTTTTTTTTTTTTTTTTTTCTTTTTTTTTTTTTTTTTTTTTTTTTCTTTTCGCATATACACATCAAGGTATGACACGCGAGTATGGATGGTGTTTGCCACCGAATCCCCGGTTCTTCCCTCTCTATGTATCAAAGGGTGTAGGCGAATAATGGCATCATAGGAAAATCCTAGCATCACTTCCAATCCTCTGTGTGATCATCCCTCACCAAGTAGAATAATGAGATCGCTGGAAACATTCCTAACCCTCTACTTAGGAGAACATCATTTCATCTTTTATGCTCTTATTTATTAACTTATAACAGGGGAGAGAGATACTATCCTTTTAAACACATGAGTTCCTTTGTCAGATATGAATGAGGAATCAAGCTCTTTGAATACTAACCACGTCGATGAAGTGCATAAATTTGGCTCAGGCTTTAAAAGAACTCTGCTGGAAACATGTGTGTCTTCTAGTTAACTGGTCAGCCTTTGGATTTTTCATTAGTCGATCTGTAACTGATTCTGTAACAATGGTCACTTAGAAGCAAAGTCAGAACAATAGATTCAAGAACAAGATCATAATCTCCAACAGGTTTTGACTCAATAAAACAATTTTGACACAAAAACGACTGACTCTAAGAAAAACAAACACGTTGTCAGCAACTACCTCCCCCAGACTTAAACAACACTGTCCCCAGTGTTATATAGTCTAGAGTTGGTAAAAGAAAACAGAAGAGTGGAGTGAATTGATGAAAATCGAAGGAGTTACCCGAGATGGTGATGAGTGTCGACCGATACATCACTTGACTTTGAAACCCAGCGCCACCAATGTAGTTAATACCTTTCACTTCATCCTCATCAGCAAAGTGAACAGCTTTCGTCTTACCTATCAGAAGATTGTGCACTGAATCCAGCTTGGCTTGAACCTCAGCAATCTGCGATCCATCCAAATTCCCAGCCTGCTTCTTCCGCTCAAAGTCTGCATTCTTTGTGCTATTGCTAGACGCCAAGTTCTCAATAACCTGGTGTTGAAATTCCCATTACTCGCAGCATCCAAAGCCATCTGATACCTCCAATCAATCCCTTTGAAGAAGATACCCAGCAACTGAACCTTAGTGAACCCGTGATGTGGACAATCTCTCTGATATGATCTGAATCTGATCCAAGCAGCCTCAAGTGCCTCTGTCGAACCCTGAGAAAACTAAGAAATCTTGTTCCTGAGCTCTTCGGATCTCGCATCATCATAGAAATTATTCAGGAACGCATTCTTCGTCTCCTCCCATGTAGTCAGTGATCCAGGGGGTAACTGCTTAAGCCAATAAGCTGCATCTCCACCAAGAGAGTGTGGGAAGAGCTTACAGAGAAGGTAATCGTTGGACACTCCATTATACTTCATGCTAGTGACCAAGTCCTCAAACCTCTCAATGTGATCCATGGGGTGTTCATGAGGAACACCATGAAAAGGATGCTGACCCACAAGAGTGAAGTATGCAGGTTTCAGGTCAAAGTCATTCCTATGAAAAGTGGGAATACGAATCGCAGACCGATTAGCATAGAACTGATCGGGTCTGTTGTACTCTCCAAGCGTCCTGGCACGATTAACCCCAGCATTCCCATTATTCACCTCGTTATTGCGCGCAGCTTGCGCAGCAATCTCATCGACAGCTATGGGAGGGATTATGATGTTTCCCTCTCCACCAAGTCGCTGTCCCCTCTCATTGCACAATTGACCCTCTTGGTCTCTCAAAGCTCCAGCATCATCACGAACCAAAATTATTGGATTGTTCATCTCTGTTGGCCTCTTTGCTTTCATGTTTGTGCGTTCCAAAAGTGCTAGCTGCTCGTTTGACAGATCAACTAGCTGAGTGTTCTTGTTTCTCCTGGTTTTTCGATTAGGCATGCAACATGAAACACAAAAGATCAAGAACGTAAGTAACAAAAATAAAAAAAATTCGACGAGTATCGACCGACATTGGGTAGTATCGATCGATACCGACGAGCTTAGTCAAAATTCTTAGCTAAAATCTAATGGCGAAATTGAGTCCCCGGCAACGGCGCCAAATTTGATATGCTCAAATTAATACCCTAATAGTACTAAAGCAGTTGTTGTAGTATATGTAGGGGTCGAACACAAGAACTCCAGATATCACTCAATAGATTATATAGATAAGAATTAAGCTAAACCAAAAGATGTAATTAAATGCAGGTGCGTAAAGTAAACAAGTTGTGAATCAATGGGAAAGAAGATAGGCTCAGGGTATTTCTCAGGAATTCAATGAATGTAGATGAACTAACTAACAAGATTCAGATTTAGCGCAGTTCTTGAACTCAAATCACTAAAGTATAGCTAACCAACTCTCGTTGCGAAAACTATCTAAGTCTAAATCCTAGAATTCCAAATCTCTTTGCGAATCCTAAAGTCTAAACCAGCTTTTATTTCAAGTTTGATTTGTTCACAAAAAAACTAAACCAAATCTCTTTGCGAATAGTTATTTTGCTCATCCTAGGTTCTGTCAGGTAATTAATCGCACTCTAATGCCTAATCAATTATCCTAAGATCTAAGTTCTAGATTCGTCAACCTAGAATTAGCTATGGGAACAACCTATGGTGAAGAACTAATTCAGATGGTGAATCCTAATTATTCAATTAACCTAACATTCAGAGAAAACCCTTACGAGAACCCTGAACCTAAAGTGAATCTACTCAGACATGATTAATGAAGCAGAAATCATAGATGAATAGAATTGCATAAAAGAAATCAATAAGAAACAAGGGATTCCGAATTGTCTCTCTCTAAAACCCTGTAACCAATCTCTCTCAAAGTATCAAGAATAAGAATAAAGCTTTATCAGAACGTCAATCAAGCGTAGTAGCCAAAGTGGCTGAAAAACCTAATTTAAACTCCTAAAACACGTTTTGGGCTAAATTGTAAATAATAAAGCCTTTTGGGCAATGTTGCAATTCTTCAACTCTTTATAAAAGTCGCGTTTCCTTCCCCATGGTCGACGGTATCGACCGATACCATGTTGGTATCGATCGATACTCAGACAATGACGGACTTCCTTTCTTCATGGTATCAGTATCGATCGACACCAGGTGGTGTTGGTCGATACAAGGGCTTCAAATCGGGTACTCAGCTATACGAACTTCTGTTTTGCTCCAAAATGCTCTAGAAAGCTCCAAAAAGCTCCAATATCTCCAATTATGCTCCAAATGTGCTAAAACCTGTAAAAGACTCTAAAACACTACAAAATAGTAGAAAAACTCTATAAAACGGACCTATATCATGGCTTAAAAGGGGGAAAACCATGATATATCACATCATAAGCGGCAAACTCGCCACGGCACTAAAGGATAAGACAGCCGCGGGAAAAATCCCCAGTCCAAGCCAGCTCGGCAACGACTTAATGGAAGAGGAACAAAACATTCTATGGGTGGAGCAAATGTGACGTGTCGACGAGTTGGGAAGAATAAACCAGAAACAACGCGAGGAACTGGAAGGAGTAGCGTTTTCAGAAGATATCCTTAACTCAGGTCGGCTCGGCAACGATCTTACAGAAGAGGAGGAAAGTATTCTCTGGGTGGAGCAGATGCTGACGAGTTAGGGATATATCAGAGTAAACACGACGGGCCGGTGACGAGGAGCCAATTTCGGATAGGTTAAACGAGCAAGATCAAAGCATCTCCGACCCAAAACAATGTCGAGAGACGAACCATTTAATTCATAGGGTTATCAAGCAATCGACACACCGCCCGAGGTCAATCAAAGGCCAGAGGAAACACGAGGAACCCCCTTTACTACAAGGATTACCGAGGCGAGCATTCCCAATCAAGAAAGGGTCATGATCCCGCTCTACGACGGATCGACCAATCCTATGGACCATGTAACAATTTTCCGCATGACGATGTGCTGAGCCGGGTTGATGAAAGCAAAGAAGATGGGAGATGTTGTCGCCGATTCGTAGAACATTTGAAGGGAGACGCCCTCGACTGGTTCTCAAACCTTGAGCGAAACTCGATCGACAACTGTCCACTCGATTCCTGAAGCGATTCGCCGCGATCATAGGGCAAGAAACCTCCGATGTCGATCTATGGAGCCTGACTCAAGGACCAACAGAATCATTGTGAGACTTCATAGAACGATTTAAAGCAACTGTCTCGAAGGCAGGGGATATAAGCGATCAAGTCGCAATCAGTGCAATCAGAAAGAGGGGACTGCACCACAATTCGGACTTCCGAAGAGAACTTATACTGAAAGTACCCTCGAGGTTCCAGGATGCCCTATACCAAGCCTCGAATTTCAAGGAAAAGCTTAGGGATGCTCCACCCCGAGGCCAGGCCAACAATCAACGAAAAATGCACCTCAGCAAACACAACGCAATCTCTCCTAAAGCAGTGTTATCCGCCATCCGGGAAAGATCCCGTTCTACGACGGTACGACGGACCCCAAAGCCTACATAATGGCTTTCCGCATGGCAATGGGCCAAGCCGATCCCAAAGGAAGCAAGAGTGAAGATGGATTTAGTTTCTGGTTTGCGAAACATCTGAAGGGAGCCGCCTTCGATTGGTTCTCAAAACTAGATCGAAACTCGATCCACAATTTTCAACAATTGTATGCTGCCCTCATAAGGCATTTCTCTGCGTTCACAGAACGAGGAGCCTACGACGATGATTTTTGGACCCTAAGTCAAACCCTCACGGAGTCGCTACGTAAGTTTATGGGGCGTTTCAAAATGGCACTTGGAAAAGAAGAAGGCGTAAGTGACTGAGTTGCAATTAATACCCTAAAAAGGGCGTTGTGGCACATATCAGATTTCCGGAGAGAAATCACATTCAAAAAGCCCTTGACAGTCTAGGACGCCCTGCACCAAGCTTCGCATTTCATTTCCAAGGAGGAAAAGACAAGAGGCGCTCCATCCCGAAGCCAGATCAACGATCAATGATAACTCCGGTTTTTTACCATTTTTAAGGATCACTTTCATGTCTTTTTGCAGGTTTTTTAACTCCGTTTTCAATGGTTTTCAAATGATTTTCATGTTTTAGAGTTTCGAAAGACATTTCAGGTAACTCGGGATAAAATGGTGCATTTCGGAACAAAAGTACGTTTTTGGATAAATTTGGACTGTCAAAAGTCTTGCCATCAAAGAAGATCTTCTCACCGTCTGATCATCACCAAATTTAGACACAACAAAGTAGATACAATTAACCAGCTTTCAAATGCAATTGGATTGGAGACGATCCAACGGTTGGATCCTTAAATATACTCGAAGGACTGAAGGCAGTTGAAGCTGCCTCGAAGAAGAGCCCACCACGGCAGGAGAGCTTCCACCCGCGGCCAAGCACCATCTCGCTGCCCCTGGAGGAGCTTGACCCATGGCCAAGCATCAGTTCACTGCGCCCACGCCCAGTTCGTCCAAAGCGACGTTTTTCTTCACCTGAGGCCAAAACCGTATTTTCTCATCGCCTGAGGCCAAAACCGTATTTTCTCACCAAACCCTAAACGCCCTAAGCAAGAGTTGAATACCTATAAATACCAGTTTACATACTCATTTTCGAGAGAGAGAGTTTAGAAATCATTTTTGTGACTCATTAGGTTCTGCAAGTCTTTTGTTCTTACTTTTGGGATTGGTGGAGAAGTTCTCTCCGGACATCGTTCTTAAATTCGAGAGGCTCCTTTACCAATCTCCTGCACTTTAATTTAGTTTACTTTATGCTTTACTTTCTATTCTAGTTGTAGTTTAGTTTTCGTTCTTACCTTTGCACTTTACTCTCTATTCGATAACTTTTAGAGATTAGTGAAGCGATTCTCACCGGACTTAGTTCTTAAAATCGTGAGGTTTCTTCAACAATCTCCTATAATTTATTTAATTATGATTCTTATCTCATCTATGTGTGAGTAGTTTTATTGTTGGGTTTAAAGGGATTATCGAAAGGGAATTCTATGTTCGATAAGGATTTCACTTGGTAAAACCCTAGCCGATTTCTAGAGCTCTTTCTTATGGATCATTGTTAATGCATGAATCTAGCGTGATGAACTAGAGGCTGATTCTAGGTGTTTAGAACCACGAGAGTGCTGAATCTAAACTTCCGAAAAGTTCATCCATAAGAGCGTGCGCGTCGTAAGATTTCGAAAGTATACTTACGGAGTGCCGTGAACATATGAACCAGTAGGCTCATCACGATCTTCCGCGTGGCCAGAGACAAAAGCTACTGGTCGAGTGTATAGATCGTTGGTGCGTAGGTTGTACGAAAGTATACTACGCCATTATTTATGTTCAGTTCGTGGAGTTGAAATCTAGAAACACCGGTTACTAAAACAGCTAGGGGCCGTGTGATATCCCTCTCGACCCAGCAACGTTTTAGCATAGTTACAAACCATTTTCTTTGTATTAGTTTAGCAATTAGATTCTCTTAGTTTAGGATAGCCATCAATTTTCTTAGTTTAGGATTAGTAGAAATTTTCCATTTTTCGTTCTTTACAATTCTTGTGACAAAAACCCCTATAAAAACTTATATGCGTTCTAGGTTTATTTACTACACTTTGTCTAAGTTCTCATATAACAGCTTCTCTCCATGTGGATCGATACCTAAAGTACTACAATCGCACTTGTGCCCTTGCAGAACTTCCTAGGTTTATAAATTGAAAACCTTAGATTCTCGGAGAACAATCCGAACGCATCAAGATTTTTGGCGCCGTTGCCGGGGAGAAATTGCTACCGTTTCTATCACACCTTAGAGGTTAGTAAATCGACTCTAGAACAAACTTTTTCTTTTTGACTTTTGGTTTCATTTTTTTTTGTTTCAGGCTTTGAAACATGAACTCGCCTCTAGAACGAGATTGCTACTACGAGCGGGGTTACTACGACCCATCTTGCCCTCATTACTGTCACGACTCACACTCCAATTGTGACTCATCTTACATGGATCGGAAACCGGGACCGACCATCTACTCTCAAGGACGCCACGAGCCTCCTCACTACCGAGACGAGCTTTTTGCGTTTCCCGTTGTCAACTCTAGACAACACTCATACCGTCTTCCTCATCAAATCTTGAACCAGAGTTTGGAATTCAGCGCTCGATTGAAGCAACTCGAAGACATCATCAACAATACCATCGAATCCCAAGCCAAGTTTGGAGCCGCTTTAAATGAGAAGATAGATTCTATCTCCGTCGAATTCAACAAGAAGTTCGATGACCTTACTGCCCATGTCAAAGTCCTTGAAGAACAGACACTTAAAGATGCTACAACACTCAACGAGAGGATGGAACTCGTTGAAGAAGAACAAGGAAGACAAAAGTTCGATATCCGAAAAGCTAATGATGAAGTACATACTTTGAATTACAAGCTTGATGATTTGGATAACTCCGTCAATGACAACAGCAACACCACTTATGACTACGCCCTTGAGCTGTGGGAAGGCGTAGGAGAAGTTAAAGACAAGACGGAAGAGCTCGACCTTACGCTAGATCGACTCATTTATGCTATTGACGAGGTGGAAGAGAGAGTGGAGAAACTTTCTAAAAATCATGAGGAACACGATTCAACACTTGGTGATCATGTTCCTGACCTGGAAGAGAAACCAAATGACTCCCAAGAACCAGAAAACACCGAAGGAGATGAAGAAGACGACGAACCGATCAAGTCCCCACGGACTCCTCTCACTGCTGTCGCGAGGCTTTCAGCCGCGGCCAGACCCTCTTTCGCCGCACCTGCGTCCTTCCGACCCGCGGCCAACCTTCACTCCACCGCGCCTCCGCCTCCTCCACACGCGGCCAGCCTCTGCTCGTCTTCCCTTGAGCCGTTTGAGTCCCAATCATCATCCTTCGAGCAAGCAGCCTTCTCCATTGATTCTCAAGCTTCTAAAGATCCTACAATCAACCTAGGACCATACCCTATTGCCCCTTGCAACATGGTTCTATCTACCCAACCACCCGAGGAAGTCGAAGAATTAACAATACACTACAAGAAAACAGGGTTTTCGCGACTACATAAATAGTCGTAATGTAGTCGCTAAAACTTGTAGTCGCAAAGCAGTCGTAAATTTACGACTGATTTGCGACTTTGATGCGATTACATAATTCAGTCGCATACTAGTCGCAAATCAGTCGTAAATATATGCGACCATGTACCGACTAATGAACGACCAACATGGGACTATATATTGTGTCGTGTGGAAGTCGTTTTGCTGTAGTCGTTAAAGAATCGGGAAGTTGTGCGACTACGTCCCGACTAATATGCGTCTATATTAGCGACTGATTTGCGACTAATATGTTCATCGGAATAGTGATTTGGTCATCTTTACGACTGTTTTGCGATTACATAGCGACTGATTTGCGACTACATAGCGACTGATTTTATTGACGAAATTCAAAATGGTAATACTGTACCATATTTGTATTACCTAGCAATTTGGAAATCATATGCAAACTAATAAAAAGATTACACACGTTAAAATGAAAGAAACATTAATACAAAGAAATCATCATATATTATGTTAACATATCAAGTACAAACCAATACAAAGAAAACTTAATGTTCTAAAGTTCAAAAACATGAAATAAAATGATAGACTAGGGTGTAGAATCATGATGCCGACCAGATTGAGAAGCCATGAAGTCCAGAAAATTTGGATCGGTTTCACGAAGATACCTTTCCACCAATGAATAATGCTCGAACTTGTCTTTGTGGTCAGCTGCAAGTTGGGTAAGCTTGCTTTGGTTGTCACCTGCAAGTTTGGTAAGCTCTGCCTCACGCCGAGCGTTAGAAGCAGCTTGTTCTTCTATTTGGCGTTGAGCTTCTTCCAACTTGTCTTGTAGAGCTTGAAACGATGAAGAGCTGTCCTCGAACTTGCGTTTTCCACCAACATGAGACTCTGCGAGGCTTCCTATTCCATATGGCCTGCCTCTTTCATCCGTGAAAGTTGACTGCATAAATAATACATATATTTATGAAACGCAAAGGACAGAAAACCAAAGATAACAAAGATAACATGTATTTACCTGAAGAAAGAGGTCGTTGTAGTCCTCTGTGGTTAGCTCTCGCTGCTGCGACCTACCGTCTGAAGTTTCAGGCCCGATCTCTTGCATCTTAGCTTGCAAGTTCTTCTCGTAAGTTTGCGCGATCCTCTCAGCCTTCAGATCAACAAACGTCCCATCTGATTTTGTGTGAGTCTTCACAAAAACCTCACCGATACTAACCGGTCTTCCCAATTCCTCTTCCTGAAAATGTAACATATAAATTTGTTACATAATAGAAAGTTGCAAAAGTATTAGATAGTGAATTTACACTTACCATTTCTTGTTGGATTTGTTGATATGAATTTTGGCCTGATACGTGCTTGTGCACACCAAGGCCTTTACGGTCAGATTTCCGAGCAGCGGATGTGGTCTTACTCCTCTCTTGAGCTTCTTCAGTGTCACAACACCCTGTCATTGTTGTCCAGAGAGTTGGGTTAATCTAGTGTGGTCGCTGTCGAGAAGTCCTCGCGGTGCTTACCATATCCTTCATTCACCTTTGACAAATCCTCTCAAAATGTTGTTGTACTACCCCTAAGATTAAGGGATCCCAGGTGTGCGTTTTCTACAAGAGAAGTGTGATTCGGGTTAGTGGACAGAATAGAAAGAAAGGCATAGAATAGCATGGACAGAAGAGAATAGCTTACCGCGAACTCGACGAAGTACCTTTCCTGTCTATCCCGAGGCACAACAGTCCAACTGTAGTATGGACCATCAAACTTTTTTGTGAACACCTTGGTGATCTTCCTTGTCAGCTTTCCCTTGTCACGGCCAAACCTAGACAGAGACAAATAAGACAATGCAAAAAAGGGTTTAGACATTTTCAGTATTTCCTCATGAAACCAAGCAGAAGACTGTTTTTAGTATCATGATTCATGACTATCAAACTTAACAATAATATAGCAAACGTGTAGGAACAGTTAGTTCCTAATGCATGATATAAGTAAGGGGTAGTAGGCAAATCAGCCAAATCATACCAATCCGACTAAAATCAAACCACACAAAACCATATTGAACCAGAACCATATTGAAGTTAACTAAGATGTTTTATCAAATCGAACCAGAACCATATTGAAGTTAACTTTTGAATATTAGTCAACAAGTTTTCTCCCAAACTGAACCACAATATGATCTAAATGATAATGTTCAACTTTAGAAACATGTTCAGTGAAGTGTCAAATAAATTAAGAGCTTTTCAGTGACCAGAACTAGAAGACACAGCATAATACCAAGAGAGAATGACACTAAACTTAGAGCTTTTCAGTGATCACACTCAAAGCTTTTCAGTGACCAGAACTAGAAGACGCAGGAAACCACAATCTAAATCCAACATCATACAAAAACATGTTCATACATAAAGGACTGAGACATCATTCAGTACATAGATAGAGATCAAATTTCATCAGTACAAAAACAAAACATATCTAGCTTCATCAGTACAAAAACAAAACAAATAAAAGAAGACACAATCCAAACCTGATATGAACTAAACCTTTCCCTAGTACAGAATTTTCTTTACACCAAAACAAAGAAGACCGTAAACTAACCAAACAACTACAAACATTCTAATCTTGAAAAAGAACAACTACAAACAAAACATATCTAGCTTCATCAGTACAAAAACAAAACAAAACAAAACACTTGTGTTTAAGCAAACTCTAACAACAGTGTTAACACGAAGAAATGAATTTAGACAGGAATGGAAACATTTACCATGTGGTGTTTGGCAGCTAAGGGCGTGTCGGAGATAGCACCGTGGTAAACTCATGCCGGTTAGGCACCCTTAGCAGCGCCTCAAGCACCCTAAGTTGCTCATCCTGGACGTCGGCTTGAAACTGTGCATTGTCGTCAATCGTATCATCTTCGAAGTGGTTGACTGAGTGGTTGCTATGACCGTCGGAGTTCTGCAGAGGAACACTCGAATTGGAAGATCTTGGAGTCGGCAGCGCTTGAGGTTGAGATGATTGTCGGACCTTGAGATGGAGAGCATTCGGGTGGTTGCTCTGAGGTGCTCCGGAAGAGCTGGGTCGGAGGTGAAAAGTCCCGGACATTGACGGTTGCTGCTGGCGTTGACGGTTGACGGTTGACGGTTCATAGGAGGTGACGACAGATTCGGAAGAGATTGGGCCGCCGGCGTGAAGGTGTACTGCGGCGGTAGAGGGTTCACTGGTCGCGACGAAGCTCCGGCTCTTTGAGAGACGTTGGGAACGAATTTCTTCCGGCGTTTACCACCGTTCTTATCTTCCGGCATCGTGTGCTTCGATTGAAAGGGGATGAAGATTGAAGAAGATGAAGAGATTGAAGAAGATTGAAGAAGATGAAGATGAAAGGCGAAGAGATTGGAAGAAGAAGATCAAAATGGTTCTCGATTGAAAGGAGACGAAGGAGATGAAAGTTTTGTTTTTGGGACTTAGGTTTTGTTTTTGGGATTTAGGATTTCGTAGGTTTTGTTTTTTTAATTTGAATAAAAAAATATCTAGTTAAGAATTATTTGGTGTGTTAAATACCAATTAAACACTATGGCTTACTGGTAAAGATCTCACACTTGTTTCTTTTCACCCGCGGGTTCGAGTCCTGGTGAGGAATTTTTTTGTTTTTTACTTAAAACGAGAAATAAATACTGATTAATAATGTAAAAGAAAAATTACACCGAAATAATGTAAAAGACAAATTACAATGAAATTGTGACATAAGTAACATAGTGAATTAGAAGGGTTCTTCGTCATCTGATTCTTCATCAGAAGACAAATTACACCGAAATTCATCTTTTGGTTCTGCATCTCCGACTTCGTAATCGAGGTTTATTTGGTCTCCTTGTACGAAATTGTCGAGTACGAGATCTTCAATTGTAGTCATCAATACAGCATCATCATTTTCTCTTTGCAAAAGAGTCGGTTATTTTTTTTCATATTCCCCTGAAATGTTACCCCTCGGATTCACTTTTAGAACATTGAGCCACAACTGCTTCGGTTTCTTTGTGTATGGGTACGGAATATAACAAACTTGATCCGCTTGCAAGGCTGTTTGCAATATAAAAATGTATATATAAGTTATACATCATGGTATATATATATATATGATATCGACATTAATAAGTACGTACCTAGAATAAATGGTTCGTATTTATTGTATTTTCTCGATGAAAGAACGTCTACAACACCACCATTGCTCCTCCGAGTGTCTCTACCGATAACAGGGTCATACCAATTACACTTAAAAAGTGTGATTCTCAAATTGACCATCCCCTCGTACTCGAGTTCTATGATATCAGTTAAGATCCCGTAGAAATCCACTTCATCAGATGCATTAGTGTAATTTTGACCTTTAACACATACCCCATAGTTACATGTCTTTCGTCCAGCGCCGTGATTCTGCGTATGAAACAAATAGCCTCTTGTAAAATACATTGGCCAGATTTTGACCTTATTCAAAGGTCCATGCACTATCTCTTGAACCCAAGTAGGAAATGGATTCGTGGCGTTCCAGTAAGTAACCTGCATATATATAAAAAATAGTGTAAATATATATAAGTATAAATTTACGCAAAGTTATGAATATTTTTTAGACATACATATTCTTTCACCCATAAATGATATTCGTCAGCTCTTTTCGCAGAGAGTTCTTTTTCGGAAAGTCCTGGATATTTTGCAGAAATAAATTCTTCAAACATTCTACACAAGACCAACACAAATTATATGAGAAATTAAACAAAGATTATATATATTAAAACGCAATCGGGGAGAGATGCCAACTTATATACCTCTCAATTGGCTGAAAATAGTCACAATTTTGTAAAACATATGCATGTGCGCATTGATAGTCTCTCTCTGAGAGCCATATTTCATGCATTTCTCCACTTGGACGGCCTACTTGAGTAAATATAGAAGGTACTCCAAGGACATGATATACATGGACTTCACCTTCATCGAATCTTGTTAATCTGATCAAATGAGTTAAAAAGTAATTCACATTATAATACATATATAGCATGTGTATACAAAAAGTTAAATGGCAAAGTGGACATGATGTGATTGATTTTAGCATTTACCTTGATTTCGTTTGTATATTCCCAGCAAAGTAGTGCTCTGAGAAATAAGCAATCTCGTCATTGATATATGATTCAACAATCGATCCTGCCGCATATATTTTGTTCTTTGCTTTCCCTTTCAACTTTTTGAAAAACCTTTCAAAAGGATACATCCACCTATACTCGACAGGGCCACCTAATTCAACTTTGTAGGGGAGATGTATAGGCAGGTGTTCCATCACATCGAAAAATGAAGGTGGGAAGATCTTTTCCAAATTGCATAGGATTAAAACGATGTTCTGTTTTAGAATTTGAAGGCGACTCTTATGCTCAAACCCTTACAATATACGTGAAAATTGTATGAAGTTAATATATAAATTACTATAATCATTTTTTTTTAAATTGTCGTAATAAGTACCTGATAACGCAAGGTGGACATTCCGGTCTAGGAGATATGCAAAGATAAATGGAAGTAACCGCTCCATGAAAACATGGCAGTCATGACTCTTCAGGCCTAAAAACTTTTGGTTGTCCATATCAACACAAGTAGCTAAGTCTGACGAATAACCATCTGGGAACTTAACCGCATGTTTCACACATTCCAGTAAACTTTTCCTAGCTTCCTCTGTCAATGTGAAGGATGGGAAAGGAGCTTTACCCTCACTATCAATATGTAAGTGTGGCCGAGAACAAAATTGTTCTATATCCAATCTTGACATGATGTTGTCTTTCGATTTACCTTTCACACTCATAAGAGTATTCATGATGTTGTCAAAAAAGTTCTTCTCTATATGCATCACATCAAGACAATGACGTAGATTGAGGTCCCTCCAGTACGGTAGCTCCCAGAATATGCTTTCCTTGTGCCAGTTATGTTGCTTCCCATAGCCCGACTTCTTATTTTCATGACCGTTTCCACCAACGTCTCTTGTTTTCGATGGATTTACACCAACCAACCGCTCGTAATAAACTTGCTCACCGGTCAAAGACGGAGGTGGATACTCTCTCGAAGCGTCTTTTCCCTTTAGGAAATCTTTTTTATTCCTCCTCATCGGATGACCATGAGGAAGAAATCTTCGGTGACAATCAAACCAACACCTCTTCCTTCCCTTAGGTAGATAAAAAGACTTTGTATCTTCCATGCAAATTGGACAAGACAATTTACCATGGGTTGTCCATCCGGATAACATGCTATACGCCGGAAAGTCGCTTATCGTCCACATTAGCACTGCTTTTAGATTGAAATTTTGATTCAAGGACACATCGTATGCATCGACGCCATTAGACCACAACTCTTTTAACTCCTCAATAAGAGGTTGGAGAAAGATATCGAGACTAGCTCGCGGATGATTTGGCCCAGAATTCAGAATAGTAAGAAATAAATACTCTGTATTCATGCACATACCCGGGGGTAAATTATATGGAGTCAAGATCACAGGCCACAACGAATGATTACGAGACATGCCAAATGGATTGAACCCATCCGTACATAATCCAAGATAAACGTTACGGGGTTCTTCAGCAAACCCGGGATATAGACCTTGAAAATATCTCCACTCCGCCGCATCAGAAGGATGACCCATTTCTCCCTCCTTTGCTTGGTGCTCGGCATGCCATCTCATTGCCGCTGTAGTCTTCTCGCTTTGATACATTCTCTTTAATATGTCAGCAATAGGTAGATACCACATACGACTGTATGGTACTTTGGTTCTACGCCGGTCGTTCTGAGGCTTCCATATTTGTTTACCACAAAACAGACATTTAGCTTCCTTCTCGTCTTCTTTCCAGAAGATCATACAATTGTTAATACAAACATCAATTGTATGATATGGGAGACCTAAATTGCGCATCAATTTTTCTGTCTCGTAATGTGAACCGGTTGCCTGGTTTCCTTCTGGTAAATAGTCTGTCAAGATTCCGCAAACCGAATCCACTAACTTTTCACTCATATTATATTATGCCTTATCTTGCATGACTCGAGCGGCTAAGGATAACTGCGAGTGACCTTCACGACAACCATCATATAATGGAGTATTCGCTCCTTCTAACAAGTCGTAGAATTTCTTTGAATGGTTACGTACCGGTTCTTCTACATTCTGATTACTAGTACCACCTTGATGATAGTTATCAAAACTCACGTTATCACGAAATGCATCATTCACCATATCCACATATATATCTTCTACTACATTACCCAATTCACTACTCCCACTTAAATGCGTAGGATCAACATAACTCGGACCTAAATCCATAGAGATTTCTTCTCCATGCTTATACCATACATAATAATCTGGCATAAATCCTCTACTATACAGATGATTCCAAATTCTAGGCCCCGGGAGAAATTTGTCGTTCTTGCAAACACTACAAGGACAGTAAAACTTAC
>PKMM01011729.1:65856-80533 GCA_002933915.1 Eutrema heterophyllum | reverse complement strand
CCCAGAATTCAGAATAGTAAGAAATAAATACTTTGTATTCATGCACATACCCGGGGGTAAATTATATGGAGTCAAGATCACAGGCCACAACGAATGATTACGAGACATGCCAAATGGATTGAACCCATCCGTACATAATCCAAGATAAACGTTACGGGGTTCTTCAGCAAACCCGGGATATAGACCTTGAAAATATCTCCACTCCGCCGCATCAGAAGGATGACCCATTTCTCCCTCCTTTGCTTGGTGCTCGGCATGCCATCTCATTGCCGCTGCAGTCTTCTCGCTTTGATACATTCTCTTTAATCTGTCAGCAATAGGTAGATACCACATACGACTGTATGGTACTTTGGTTCTACGCCGGTCGTTCTGAGGCTTCCATCTTTGTTTACCACAAAACAGACATTTAGCTTCCTTCTCGTCTTCTTTCCAGAAGATCATACAATTGTTAATACAAACATCAATTGTATGATATGGGAGACCTAAATTGCGCATCAATTTTTCTGTCTCGTAATGTGAACCGGTTGCCTGGTTTCCTTCTGGTAAATAGTCTGTCAAGATTCCGCAAACCGAATCCACTAACTTTTCACTCATATTATATTCTGCCTTATCTTGCATGACTCGAGCGGCTAAGGATAACTGCGAGTGACCTTCACGACAACCATCATATAATGGAGTATTCGCTCCTTCTAACAAGTCGTAGAATTTCTTTGAATGGTTACGTACCGGTTCTTCTACATCTGATAACTAGTACCACCTTGATGATAGTTATCAAAACTCATGTTATCACGAAATGCATCATTCACCATATCCACATATCTATCTTCTACTACATTACCACTACTCCCACTTAAATGCATAGGATCAACATAACTCGGACCTAAATCCATAGAGATTTCTTCTCCATGCTTATACCATACATAATAATCTGGCATAAATCCTCTACTATATAGATGATTCCAAATTCTAGGCCCCGGGAGAAATTTGTCGTTCTTGCAAACACTACAAGGACAGTAAAAATTACCGCCATTGTTCTGCGTTAGAGACTGGCTATTTGCAAATGCCATGAATTGATCCACCCCCGTGGTGAACTCTACCGAGAAATTTCCCGTCTCTTCATCGATTCGCTTATACATCCACTCCCGAAAATTACTATAATTGTAATTTCCCGACATTATAAAAACAAAAAACGGTTTCTCTTCTAAAATTTGATTTTTTTCGTTTATGAGAATGAGGAGATTGTGAGAAAGAGGAGAACGATGGTCTCAAGTTTTTATTTATAGACATTTTTACGACTGATTTGCGACTACATAGTGACTGCTGTCCGACTACGAGTGGTAGTCGCAAAAAGTAGATACAAGTAGGTGCAACAAGAATAAACGTGTTTAATGCTGTTATTTTACGACCAACATACGACTGTTTTGCGACCCGGCGCAAAAGTTGTAATTTAGTCGCAAACGTAGCGACTATTTTGTACTAGTTTTCCGACTCGACGGAAGTCGTAGAGTGGTCGTAAATTAACGACCAATATGCGACTAATACGGTTGGTCGCAAATGACCGTCTATGGTGCGACTGTATTTTTGAAGTCGTAACCTAGTCGCAAAATAGTCGCTAAGTAGTCGTAAAACTTTACGACTGTGTGTGTAGTCGCAAACTGTAGTCGTGAAAACGCTGTTTTCTTGTAGTGATACTCCGAAGAAAAAGACACGAGGTTATTCTTTCGTGTATCAGATTTCAGTTCGTTGAGTGACTCTGACCTTGCACCAACACCACCACCAAGTCCAATACCGGAAGGGCCAAGGACATAATGCATCACCCGAGAGAGATTGATCGAGTTCAACCAATTTGTGAAATCATTCCCGATGTACGTCTCCTTCGAAGAAGTTTGGGAAAAAGGATCTATATACGCTTTCTTCCGCTACAGCAACGAAAGCAAGGAAGACATTAACACCTATTTCATGAGAGCGAGATGTTCAACAACACCTTATTCCGCCTCTTATGCTATCTGAATCTACCATCCCGAGAAGTACTCAGAGTACCCGAACAAGATAAGCCGAGAGAAGTTAGAGGAATTCAACAATGTGGTTCGTAATATACCTTGAGGTACTACTTTTGCTAGAGCTTGCAAGGACCACATGATTGGTGACACACCAGGATTATTCCTGGCGTTCGGGTTTTACCCTTTTAACTAAGCCGCAAGTGTACAACACATGCAATAGTATTTAGGAATCGAATCCACGGGGCGACGTTGTCTAATTTCTAACGATTTCTAACTTATGTCTAGACGGAAACAATTTTTATGGGTTTGTCACGGTCGTAGCTACGAAAATAAACTAAACTAAGCAATGAAAGTAAAACTAATCTAAGTGAACAGTAGCTAAGCGGATAATTATTTCGAGGTGGTGAATTAATAAACGAAGCGTTGGGCAATCGGGTATTCTCTAGGGTTCATGGCCGATTTTAACTAAGAATTTGCTAGGATTTCTAAAGCGACTTTTTGTCGTTTTTGGGTTCTTGAATTTGGAACACGGATACTATGTGTAGTCTACTCTCGTATGTCCTACACACCTATAACCTTAGTACTCGAACGGTAGCTTTCGTCTCCGCCAGCGCAAAAGATTAGTGATTATACTCAAAGGTCGTTTACGCTCACAACTCCTCCACAAGTATACTTTCGAAATCTTGTGACGGTTTTGCTCTTCTACCCTAGGTCAAGCGATTAAATTCAGTACTTTCGTAGCTCTAAAACACCTATTATCAGTTGCAAGGAGATCAATCAAGCAAGCATGCATTAAACGAAAGGATAGAACGAAGAACCCTAACGGTATCCTAGTCTAAAAACTTAATCAAAAATCAAACCATGAGAGCCCCCTTCAAACCCCTATACCCAACAAGGAGATTACTCAGCCATAGCTGAGGTAAACATAATCAATAAATTCAATATAAAATAGTATGTAAAAAGGGATGAAGAAAGCTTTTCTATCGAAGAACACGAATCGAGAATCCTTTACTCCAAACCAAAAGAAAACAAGTGCACAAGTCGCAAGGGCTTCACTTCTACCTTCAAGCGTGATAAAAATTGTGTGTCTCTGTCTAAAAGACCTAAAACAAGTATATATAGAGGTTATCTTCGTTTAGGGTTTGATGAGAAATGACGGTTTTGGCCTCGGGTGAAGAAACAAGTCGATTTGGTCGCGATGGGTCCTGGCCGCGGGTCCGTGCCTTCTAGGGGCGGCGAAACGCCTCTTGGCCGCGGCTGAAACTCTTCCAGGGGCGGCGAAATTTTGCTTGGCCGCGGCTGAGAGTTCTCCAGGCGCGGTGAGCTTCTTCTTCGAGGCAGCTTCATTTGCCTTCAGTGCTCCAGGTATATTTAAGGATCCAACCATTGGATATGTCTCCAATCCAATTGCATTTGAAATCTGGTTGTCTCTACTTTGTTGTGCCCAAATTTAGGGATGAACGGACGGTGAAACGATCTCCATTAGCTGCAAGACTTCTTGACGGTCTAAGTTTATCCGAAAACGTAGTTTTGCTCCGAAATGCACTCTTTTATCCCGAGTTACTTGAAATATCTTTCGAAACTCGAAAACATGAAAATCATTTGAAAACTTTGAAAACAGAGTTAAAACACCTGCAAAAGATTATGAAAGTGATCCATAAAAATGGTCAAAAATCGGCGTTATCAACTCCCCCAGACTTAGATCTTTGTTTGTCCTCAAACAAAACAGAAATCTAAAATCTAAACAGAAATCTAAACTCGGAAACAAAACAAAAATATATGAACTAACAAAATTCTCAGTGACCGTCCTTCTAAACCATAATCAACGTAATGCATAAATCGGGCTTAGTCTATAAAATTCTCACCAAAGTACTACAACGCTAGTCCACGGTATCCGTCATGCGAAAATCTAACCACTTAGATTCTAACTTCCATTCAACTAGCTCTTAACATTCATTAAGAATTGTGTGGTTCTTATCAAAAAGTACTAAACAAGACAATCGAGGCTAGGCATTAATGGCCTATTAGAGGTGAGGTTAAAAGTGTTTCGGGTTACCGTATTTTCTTCGGAGGATGCTAGACATTATGCAAAAATCAAGAAAGGATGGAGCTGTTGATATCCACAGTTTCGAGTCACTCCTCACTCGTATAAGTGTAGTCGCAAACCTCTCCTTTTTTTCGGGACTTTTCTCCCTTTGATAGAACTTCTCTGCCGTTCCCCCAGACTTAGATTTTTCTCCGGGTAACTATTTGAACGGCTTTTTTCTCTCCATACACGAAACATGGTCGCCTTGGTATAAAAATATCGACTACTGTAAGACTCTTAGGCTTTTATTTCCTTTCCTTTCTATTTTTTTTTATTTTTTTATTTTTTTTCGAAAGGGGAAATGCCTTTAGACGGGAGTCTTAGAGAGTACGAAAATTACCAGTGATAGAAGATTTCCAAGGCGACTTTTAAGCTTGATTTGTTTGATACCTCCATAACCGAATTCATCTAGTCTTCCGTCTTCTCGAGTGACTGAAAACTGTGTCGTTCTTCCCTCTCCGACGTTTTTGCACATATCTACACATAGGACACCAAGAGAGTTGCATGAGGTTTGAACAAAGGTTAAGTTTCGGGTGGGGTACCAGCTAAAAATGAACCGGCCATCTAAGAAAACAAAGAGTGGTAAAAAGGAAAAGATGTCATAGATGTATGACTCGTTGTCTCGACAAAAACCTTTGATAAGAAAATTATATATAGATTAAGGTCAAATAGTGAGCTAGTATATCCTGTTGGAAAGAATTTCTATGGCTCTAAATCCTCTGAGGATGTCGCATTGTAAGCACTCTAGCTACCGCCTAGTCTAGTACCAAACCACAAAAAAGCTGGCACTAGGAAATAGCGTAGAAACACACATGTCTAAATCATCATAGATTTTGTTCTTATGTTCCTGAAAAATACTTAATAAAAATATTACATGAGAATTTTATAAAGTTTAGCGAGAAATAAAAAGATCCAAAGAAAATGAAATAGATTAGTAACGGATAAACATCCTCCCCCAGACTTAAATCACACTGTCCCCAGTGTGAAAAAGTTGGTGAAAGGATGGTAAAGTAATTAAAATAAAAGATAAAGGGAAAAAGATTAATTAAACTGTGGTGGTGAAGTACATGACTAGGCGTCTCCTGAGCCATCTGTCTCTGAGTCGGGCGTGTTGCCATCGAACTGGTGGTGCTCGTGGAGGAAGCGCATCATGCGCATGTAACGTCTCTCTTGTCGTGCTATCTTCTTCTCCATGGTTGCATATTCTGGTCCGTGTGCGTGAGATGAGCTCGCGGTTGGTGCACGGGCCTGTGATTGCTGAAGAAGTCGAGCACGATTTGCATCGGCGTCTCGGTTAGCCTTGGCCATTAGGAACTATCCAATCCTGTACGGTAGGCGTGGAGCAATAGGTACATAGTCCATCGTCTCTGGTATCCATCTAGGTGCTGCTCCTTCTCGGAGTCTAGGACATAGTTAGAAGGTAAGAAAACAAAGTAAGACTCACCGACATTAGTGAAATATTTGTAACTAAATATGTCGGGGTCGAGTGAAGCGCGAGAGATGTTGCGGTCTCGGGAGAATTGCATCAAGTCGAACCCGCTTCCTTGGAGTGGAACCTCTTTCTCGAAATCGAAGTGAACGGCTTGTAGAATCGCTGTGATGATGCTTCTGAAAGCGGTAGTAGTGTCTTCGGGTTTTGTAGTAGGCGCTTCGTGTTTCACCTTCACCAAGTTCTTCGCAACGATACAAGCGTAGCAAGCATAGCGCGGGTCGTCGTTCGCTCTTGGATTGGAGCGTCTCTTGGTGAGATCTTTGTAAGCAGGGAGATTGAGCTCCATGAAAGGTCGAAGGTTAAGTGCGTCGAGATACCAAATCACGTCTTCTCTAATCCCGAGCATGTCGAGAGTCGACTAATCTATGCGAGGTGTTGATTTGATAACCGTCTTGTTGAGCTTCTCACGGTAATCGATATTCGGGTCCATAGGCTTTCCGACATATCGTACCTTTGGTCTTCGTTCCGGAGGTGGCGTTGGTTCACGTGGAGGAGAAGGTGTCGAGTCATGTCGAAGAATAGGCACACGAGTTCTAGTCGATCGTCGTCGACTTCCAAAGAACTCGCCAAGATTTGTGTCGTCTTCTACGCTTGTTGTGTCCGAGCCTCCTTGGCTCTCCTCAGGTTGCCTAGAAATTGATCTCCGGGAAGATTCTCCTACGTATCCGCTCTTCTTAGAGCGAGTTATGCGGGATCTCAGGTGGTCCATTTGTTCCTACAAAATAGAAAAACAACTCGGCAAAAGTATGAATATGGTTGTAATTGAAAGGTTTCAATGCGCGAGGATACTAAATCGAGTGTCAAGAGACACATTCAATATACAAACGAGAAATATTGAGCATAAATCAAACAAATCGAGATGATAATCATAAGTTTCGGGTTTGTGACGCATTTGCATAAAAAATTTCTAATCATAGATTTTAAGTTATCTTTATGTAATTTCAGTAGACTACCGTTTACTAATTATCAATATAGCAAGAGTTGTCCAAATTAATCAAAATTAATCTCCAGATTCGGTTTTAATTAAGCTTGAAAATTTCAAATTACAAAATTCTCAAATCCATAATAATTAAGTGCTAAAACTGAAATTCTATCATCTTAGTAGTTCAATCTAGAGTTCTCTAACAATTTCTAGCAATCATAGACATGAATATAGTTTATTTAAGAAAAACCTTAGGGTTTAGCTCAATGAAAAAGTAGAGATTTATGATCATACCTTGGTGGACAAGGGCTTCACTTCTACCTTCAAGCGTGATAAAAGTTGTGTGTCTCTGTCTAAAAGACCTAAAACAAGTATTTATAGAGGTAATCTTCGTTTAGGGTATGATGAGAAATGACGGTTTTGGCCTCCGGTGAAGAAGCAAGTCGATTTGGTCGTTCTGGGTCCTGGCCGCGGATGCATTTTGCCGCCCCTAGAAGACATGCATGTCTTCTGGGGGCGGCGAAATGGTGCTTGGCCGCGGCTGGGAGTCCTCTAGGCGTGGTGAGCTTCTTCTTCGGGGCAGCTTCATTTGCCTTCAGTGCTTCGGGTATAGTTAAGGATCAAACCATTGGATTGTTTCCAATCCAATTGCACTTGAAAGCTAGTTGTCTCTGCTTTGTTGTGTCCCAATTTGGGGATGATCGGACGGTGAAAAGGTCTCCATTAGCTGCAAGACTTCTTGACGGTCCAAATTTATCCAAAAACGTATTTTGCTCCGAAATGCACTCTTTTATCCCGAGTTACCTGAAATATCTTTCAAAACTCTAAAACATGAAAATCATTTGAAAACCTTTGAAAACGGAGTTAAAACACCTGCAAAAGAGTATGAAAGTGATCCATAAAATGGTCAAAAACTGGTGTTATCAACTGGTCACTTCTTCAGTGAAAGCAAAGATTCCGTCAAGGAGATAGAAGATCTTTTCACGAATGCTATGAACGGAAAACCCGTTAGGAGTCTCCATAAGATCAAAGATAAATGTAAGTTTCTAATCACTTGCAACATACGTGGAGTTGAGTTTAAAAACGTTCTTTGTGATTCCGGAGCTTGCCTAAGTATCATGTCAAAGTCGACCGCCAAGCGTATCGGTCTCAAGCACGTGCACCGTGCCCGAACAAAGCTCAGCATGGCCGATGAGACTTGTGTCACACCAAAGGGGATTGCCTATGATATGCCAATAAGGATTGGAGATTGCATAGCACACACCGATTTCTACATTGTCAAGATGACAAAAGTTGATTCAACACCGGTGATCTTAAGATGGTCGTTCTTGTCTACTGTTGGAGCCATCATGGATTGGCCAAATCGACGTGTGTCCTTTGCTAATGCCAACAAGTATGAGTTCTACATTGTTGTTCCACTCAATCCCAAGAAGGAAGGTTATTTCAATTCAAAAGACCCCGATCCCGACTCACTATGGAGTGATGATTCACATGACGAGGAAACCAAAAGAAGATCAAAGAAGACTTGTCGTAAGACACTATCCTTCTACGACTAATCTCACCTTGCTACCAACGTCGAGTTAAACGACTTTAAACAAAAACGCTCAATGGGAGGCAACCCATTTTTAGGTACGTTTTTCTTTTTAATTTTTCTTTCTTTTTCTATTAATGTTTTCTTTTTCTTAATTTCAGCTATCTAAAAAACCTAAAAAAATCAAAAAACCGAAAATACAAAAAGATGGAGACACGGTTCGAAGCTGCTCGGTCCAGCCCAAACCGGGAGGAAGTAGTTGACCGCAAAAGAGGCCGACCGCGGGTGCATCTAACCGACCAGCGACGAACTAGCCCTTGGCCACGGTCGCGATCAACCGACCCGCGGCCAGCTTGCCAATGGCCTCTGTCGCGATCAACCGACCTGCGGCCAGCTTGCCAATGGCCGCGGCTGCACATGCCGACCCGCGGCCAGCCCCCTGACGATCCCGATCGACTTCCTTCGATCCCCGATCAGTCCCTAAACATTCCCCGACCATCCCCACACTCATTCCCATCACCACAACAACATTTTCCATCCCCCATCCACCACCATTCCATTCCCAAATCCATTCCAACAACCGCATCCAGGTAAGTTTTCTTTTTCCTTGAAATTTTTCAATTATTACATCCATCTATTTATTCGTCCTTACTCGGTTTATCTCACACTGAGGAGAGTGTGATTTAAGTCTGGGGGAGGATTTCATCCCTTACTAACCACCATTCTTTCATGAGTTTTTGCATTTTGCATTTTTTCGACGTCTCTCTTAAAATTTTTCAAGTTTTCGAAAAGCGTCGGAATACGTTTTGAGGGAATGATGAAAGAAATCTATGACGATAACTGACCAGTGTGCTTCTACGCTATCTCCTAGAAATCTCTATGGTCTAAATTCCTTTGGTTCTAGACTAGGCGATAGCTAGAGTTTCTGTTAATGCGAACTCCCCAGAGGAATTTAGACCATAGAGATTCTCTAGGATGGAATATACTAGCTCTATTTTATTTGGACTTAATCTTGACTTAATTTTCTCATCAAAGGTTTAGGCAAAGATAACGAATCATACATTCATGACGTACTTTTACCTTTTACCACTCTTTGTCATACATGAGAGGCCAGCTCATCTTTAGTTGGTAACCCACCCGAAACTTAACTATTGTTCAAACCTCATGCAACTCTCTTTGTGTCTTATGTGCAGATATGTGCAAAAACGCCGGAAAGGGAGGAACGACACAGTTTTCAGTCACTAAAGACGAAGACATTACGTGATCGGTGGAGGTGAATCCAACAAAGATAAGAGCTTGGTTATGCCTTGGAAAAAACACAAAATCATGGTAAATTTTCGTGCCTCTAAGACTCTATCTCAATAAAAGGCGTTTCCCCTTTTCAAAAAAAAAAATTAAAAAAAAAATCGAAAGGGAAAGGAAATAAAGCCTAAAAAGAGTCTAGGTTGGTCGAAGTACTTATGAGGCATCCATTGTTCGTTTGTGAGAAGTCTATCATTCCGAGCCCACAGAAAATTCTAAGTCTGGGGGAATGACATAAAACTTTTGTTTTTGGAAAAAGGAGGAAGTGCAACATTATTACGCAAGAAGAAGTGGCTGGAAGATGTGGTTATCAATAGGTCCTTCCTCTCTTGCTGTTTTGCATAATATCTCGCACACTCCGGTGAAATTACGGTAACCCGAAACACTATACTTAATGAATGTAGAGAGCTAGTTGACCTGATTTTTGGATAATAAAAGTTTATATTTCGTATGACGGATACCGTGGACTAGTGTTACGGGAACTTCTAGTGAGAATTTTCTAGGCTAGATTGTGATTGATGTAGTTCGATGGTTATGGTTTAGAAGGACGGTCTCTGAGATTTCTAGTTCCCGATGATTTTTGTTTGATGTTTCCGAGCTTTGGTTTTGTTTTGGTTGAGGACAAACAAAGTATAAGTCTAGGGGAGTTGATAACACCGGTTTTTAACAATTTTTATGGATCACTTTCATGTCTTTTTGCAGGTGTTTTAACTCCGTTTTCAATGGTTTTCAAATGATTTTCATGTTTTAGAGTTTTGAAAGACATTTCAGGTAACTCGGGATAAAAGAGTGCATTTCGGAACAAAAGTACGTTTTTGGATAAACTCGGACCGTAAGAATTCTTGCCATCAAAGAAGACCTTCTCACCGTCTGATCATCACCAAATTTGGACACAACAAAGTAGATACACCCAGCTTTCAAATGCAATTTGATTGGAGACGATCCAACGGTTGGATCCTTAAATATATATGAAGCCCTGAAGGCAGTTGAAGCTGCCTCGAAGAGGAGCCCACCGCGGCAGGAGAGCTTCCACCCGGGGCCAAGCACCATCTCGCCGCCCCTGGAGGAGCTCGACCTGCGGCCAAGCATCAGTTCGCCGCGGCCAAGATGGCTCGACCCGCGGCCAGGATGGCTCGACCCACGGCCAGGATGGCTTGACCCGTGGCCAGGATGGCTTGACCCGCGGCCACGCCCAGTTCGTCCAAAGCGACGTTTTTCTTCACCCGATGCCAAAACTGTCTTTTCTCACCAAACCTAAACGCCCTAAGCAAGAGTAGAAGACCTATAAATACCAGTTTACAGACTCATTTTCGAGAGAGAGAATTTAGAAATCATTTTTGTGACTCATTAGGTTTTGCAAGTCTTTTGTTCTTACTTTTGGGATTGGTGGAGAAGTTCTCTCCGGACATCGTTTTTAAATTGGAGAGGCTCCTTCACCAATCTCCTGCACTTTAATTCAGTTTACTTTATGCTTTACTTTCTGTTCTAGTTGTAGTTTAGTTTTCGTTCTTACCTTTGCACTTTACTCTTTGTTCGATAACTTTTAGAGATTAGTGAAGCGATTCTCACCAGACTTAGTTCTTAAAATCGTGAGGTTTCTTCAACAATCTCCTGTAATTTATTTAATTATGATTCTCATCTCATCTATGTGTGAGTAGTTTTATTGTTGGGTTTAAAGGGATTATCGAAGGGGAATTCTATGTTCGATAAGGATTTCACTTGGTAAAACCCTAGCCGATTTCTAGAGCTTTTTCTTATGGATCGTTGTTAATGCATGAATCTGGCGTCATGAACTAGAGGCTGATTCTAGGTGTTTCGAACCACGAGAGTGCTGAATCTAAACATCCGAAAAGTTCATCCGTAAGAGCGTGCGCGTCGTAAGATTTCGAAAGTATACATACGGAGTGCCATGAACATATGAACCAGTAGGCTCATCACGATCTTCCGCGCGGCCAGAGACGAAAACTACTGGTCGAGTGTATAGATCGTTGGTGCGTAGGTTGTAGGAAAGTAGACTACACCATTATTTCTGTTCAGTTCGTGGAGTTAAAATCTAGAAACACCAGTTACTAAAAGAGCTAGGGGCCGTGTGATTGAATCGAGCTTACCCCAAGATGTCCCTCTCGACCCAGCAACGTTTTAGCATAGTTACAAACCATTTTCTTAGTATTAGTGTAGCAATTAGATTCTCTTAGTTTAGGATACATCGATTTTCTTAGTTTAGGATTAGTAGAAATTTTCCGTTTTTCGTTCTTTACAATTCTTGTGACAAAAACCCCTATAAAAACTTATATTCGTTCTAGGTTTACTTACTACACTTTGTCTAAGTTCTCATAGAACAGCTTCTCTCCCTGTGGATCGATACCTAAAGTACTACAATCGCACATGTGCCCTTGCAAAACTTCTTAGGTTTATAAATTTAAAACCTTTGATTCTCGGAGAACAATCCGAACGCTTCAATCAACCAAGATGCTCCAAGCGTAAGAGACTCACTTAGACCTTGGAGGAAAAACTCGAAAAAATCCCTAGCCCCTCCCGGTTTGAAAACGCGGTAGAAGAGAATCGCCCTTCAATTCGACGAGCTGGACAAGATGACACAATAAGAGGAACAACCCAACCACGCTCTCTCAAGAATGTCACTCTCTCCGTCAATATGACCAAGACCACGAACAATATGGAGCCGACACCTTACACATCTCGAGTCCATAACGAAGGCACCCCCCCTTTATTCATCCTGTCAGAAGGACCTGCCAAAGACAGCGAATATGTCATACATCGATTCCTTCATG
Source organism: Eutrema heterophyllum (assembly GCA_002933915.1). NCBI lineage: Eukaryota > Viridiplantae > Streptophyta > Magnoliopsida > Brassicales > Brassicaceae > Eutrema > Eutrema heterophyllum. The sequence goes on along the minus strand of PKMM01011729.1, from coordinate 68,411 downwards.
TGCCACGATACCACGAATTCCTACTGTAAATCTTATTCAGCATTTGAGCCCACCCCTCCCATTATCCTTGGATGGCCGTTCTTAGCTACGACCGGAGCAATCATGGACTGGCCACGTCAACACCTATCTTTCACTCACATCGACAGTAATGTTTTCTACCCCGCCACCTAGCTCAACCACGGAGAAGAAACTTCCTCAGAATCACAATGTAGCAATGACAAGCCAACCAAGGAAAACAACAAAATACCCCAAGAAGACCTGTCTAAGGAGAAAACTCTCTTTTGGCTAGAACCACCTTATCGCAATGAACTACAGGACGGCTTGATCCCTGAAAAAGGGACGTAGGTAACCAATCTTCGGAAAGGTACAGCTGTCCCCCTCCATAAAAAGGGGGGGGGGAGTGGGTACGTATACACATACTCCCATCTTTTGTAGACGAGACTTTTCGCACTTTTTAAGTTTTTATCAATATATATTGCATTTGCACTCATCATTCTCGTCTGTTGCTGGTCACAACAACGAGCTCGTACATCCTCTGGGTTCTAACCTCTATCCTATATGGATCACGGTTCTTTTACAATCCACCACGGATTAAAGCGCACTATATAAATTTTAGGCGGGTATATCCGGACCAGAGGAAGGAAAAGATATACCTCGACCAAACCACTCACAATTTCACTATCGAAACGGGAACATAAGTCGATTCAACATCACAAGCCCTAAAACCAAAGTGAAATCTAAACCCAGTCGTCATTCGCTTCATAGCAGACTGGTCTTTAACATCTCGACAAACAATACCGAGTGGATCGTTTCAGAACACACCACTTCGTATGAGATTCGAAATACGTTTTGAAACACGGTTTCACCAAACTCTAAATGGCAAGGAAACTGATCCCTACGAAAACAATTTCACCTTGTTCTTATTAACTAATCGGTTGAAACCTCATCAAAAAACAATAACACAATACGGACCAAAACTCCATAGCATATCGATTGGATAAAACCGTCCAGGCACATGTTCAAAAACTACATTTAAGACAAACCAAAAGAAAAACTGATCCTCTAGAACCTTACAACAAAAAGGAGAACTATTCAACTTGGTTCGTGATATGCTCAAATTAATACCCTAAATAGTACTAAAGCAGTTGTCGTAGTATAGTTAGGGGTCGAACACAAGGACTCCAGAATTCACACGATAGATTGAATAGTTTCGAATCAAGCTAAACCAAAAAGATGTAATTAAATGCAATGCGTAAATTAAACAAGTTGTAATTCAATGAGGAAAAGGATAGGCTCAGGGTATTTCTCAGGAATTCAATTAATGTAGATAGACTAACTAACAGGATTCAGATTTAGCGCAGTTCTTGAACTCAAATCACTAAAGTATAGCTAACCAACTCTCGTTGCGAAAACTATCTAAGTCTAAATCCTAGAATTCCAAATCTCTTTGCGAATCCTAAAGTCTAAACCAGCTTTTAATTCAGGTTTGATCTGTTCACAAAACAACTAAACCAAATCTCTTTGCGAATAGTTATTTTGCTCACCTAGGTTCTGTCAGGTAATTAATCGCACTCTCGTGCCTAACCAATTATCCTAAGATCTAAGTTCTAGATTCGTCAACCTAGAATTAGCTATGGGAACAACCTAAGGCGAAGAACTTAATTCAGATGGTGAATCCTAATCAATCAATTCAACCTAACATTCAGAGAAAACCCTTATGAGAACCCTGAACCTAACAAGGAATCTACTCAGACATGGTGATTGAAACAAGCAACACGATTGAATAGATCATCAAATCAAATAAATAAAAGAGAGTAAAACAAGAAATCAGAATTGTCTCTCTCAGAAATCTCTCTCAACCAGAACAAAACTAAAATCAAGCTTAGCCAACAAAAGTGGCTGAAAAACCTAATTATAATGCTAAAACACGTTTTGGGGCTTCTTGTAATTATTAAAGACTTCTGGACCAAGGTGCAAACTCTCAAGACTTGTAAAAAGTCGAGTTTCCTGTTTTCCTGTAGTTAGTATCGACCGACATTAAGGTAGTATCGACCGACACTAGTCACTGCTCGCCAGACTGGACTGTCTTCACGAAAACTGGCATAACTTTTGATCGCACCGTTGGAATGACCTCAAACCACTTCTAAATGAAAGCTAATCCAAATATCTATCTTTTGTCCAAATTTGAGCTCAATCCATCGGTGGGAAGTTCTTCAAATCTTCATTTAAAGTCGCGACTCGTGCTTCAGTGAGTATCGACCGATACTAAGGTAGTGTCGATCGATACTGAGGCTTCAAATCGAGTACTCAGCTACACGAACTTCTGTTTTGCTCCAAAATGCTCCAAAATGCTCCAGAAAGCTCCAATATCTCCAATTATGCTCCAAACGTGCTAAAACCTGTAAAAGACTCTAAAACACTACAAAATAGTAGAAAGACTCTATAAAACGGACCTATATCATGGCCTAAAAGGGGTAAAAACCATGATATATCACGCCCCCAGACTTAGCCTTTGCTTGCCCTCAAGCAAATAGAAGACTAAACCGGAGAGAGAG
>PKMM01011729.1:45909-65287 GCA_002933915.1 Eutrema heterophyllum | reverse complement strand
GAACTCTGCTGGAAACATGTGTGTCTTCTAGTTAACTGGTCAGCCTTTGGATTTTTCATTAGTCGATCTGTAGCTGATTCTGTAACAGTGGTCACTTAGAAGCAAAGTCAGAACAAAAGAGTCAAGAACACGATCATAATCTCCAACAAAATTTTGACTCAGTAAAACAAATTTTGACACAAAAAACGACTGACTCTAAGAAAAACAAAAACAATGTCAGCGACTACCTCCCCCAGACTTAAACAACACTGTCCCCAGTGTTATCTAGCCTAAGTTTGGTGAAAGAAAACAAATGAACCAAGTGGATTGTGAAAATCGGAAATCGTACCTGTGAAGGTGATGAGTGTCGATCGATACAGACTGGTATCGATCGATACCACTTGTATGTCGACAAACTGATTTCAAATCAGTGGCATCAAGTTGCTTAACCCAGGTTCCACAGCTAGAGACTTGCAGACTCAGAGTTCTACGCAACATGCTCTCTATAACCTCCTTTCCTTTCTCTTTCAGCTCCGGAGTAAGAATGATTCTAGCCTTGGAGAATGGTCTCGAGGCTCCTTTGCATTTCACCTTGTACTCAATCGAGTCTCCATCACACTTCTGAGGGATTAAAGTAACTGGGGCAGTACTATCAACTTTCTTGCTCTTTACTTTCTTCTTTGTTGCATTAGCCTTCTTGGCAACTTTCTCGGTGATGCTGGGAGGTTCATCCGAAACAGTCGCGGCTTTCGGCTCATAGTAAGGCTCATCTAGCAAATCGATCATCAGTGTCTCGCCGGCAGCAGTGGTGATGCATGAGATATGTCTGGGTGCTCTTCTAGCAGGGATGGCGTCATAGTATACCTCGTCGTCAATGTAAGAGAAAGAGATTCTCTTGTTCGGTGTGTCCATGATCGCGCCAGCAGTGGCCATAAACGGTCTTCCCAAAATCAAAGGGACCTTCGATCCTTCGCTCATCTCCACAACCTGGAAATCAGTAGGAACCAGACAGTCTCCTATTTTGACTGGCAAATCAAGGATCGTGGCATAGGGAAGAGAGCTGGTGGAGTTAGCGTATGTGAGAATCGTGTTGGGAGATCCCATATCAGCTTTCAATCTCTCCGCAATCTCCCTTGACATAAGGTTGACACTAGACCCTGAGTCAACAAGAGACTCCTTGAACTCGACTCCAGAAATGGAGCATGGAACAGAAAATTTCCCTGGGTCTTCCCTCTTTATCAGCTGCCTAGGCGGTAGCGATCTGGTTCTTGCCTTGTTGAAGAGTACTTCGATCTCTTCTATGGTTTCTCTGCAATCTTTGAAATGGCTAAGTAAAGGGCGGTACTCTAGAGCTTCTTTAAAAGTCAGCGTGTGGGGAATTCTTCGTACCATCTTCTCAAAACCAAGCAGCTGCTTCGGAGTAATAGGAGCTCTGAGATGTCGAGGAGTCGTAGGCTTCAGTACCGTAGACTTATGAGCTCTGCCGACACTCATCCTTGGTTTCTTGCCGACCAAGGGGTGGGTATCGATCGACATAGGGGGGGGTGTCGATCGATGCTTGCTGCTTTGAGACGTCCTTGGTGGATTTTTGGAGTGGTGTCGATCGATACTCGATGGTATCGGTCGACACAGAGGCGATTTCTGGGTCCGCATCGTCATCTTCAGCTTGGTGTCGATCGACACTAGTGGTTGTGTCGATCGATACCCTGGAATTTTCAGAATCCTCATCGTCAAGATCGACGAAATTTCCTGGAGTTAGGCCAATTTTTGCTCCCGGATTGACCTCTTCATCACTCGTCGAGGTGATTGCATGAACGTGTTCACTCTGTGAATGAACCATCTTTCCCTTGACAGCTGCTGAAACCTGAGTTACCTGAGTTTCCAGCATCCTGTGGCTAGTACTGAGTGCTTCGATTTTCCCATTCAGATCTGCATATAAGGCATCCATCTTCCCACTGACATCCATTGTCATCTTCTGCTGTCCCTGAAGAATCTGTTCAAGCATAGATTCAACTTTGCTTTCAGGAGCCTTGGGTGGTGGAGATTGGTATCCTCCTTGCTGAGCATAGTTGGTGGAGTGTATGTTGTTGTTGTGCTGGTATTGATACCTTTGACCTTGAAACCCAGCTCCACCAACATAGTTAACATCTTCGACTTCATTGTCAGCGGCAAAGTGGACATCTTTCTTGGTCCTTCCCATCAAAAGATTGTGCACAGAATCCAACTTGGCCTGAACTTCAGCAATATGCGATCCATCAACTCCTCCAGCTTGCTTATTCCGCTCGAAATCAGCATTCTTGGTGCTATTGCTAGACGCCAAGTTCTCAATAAGCACATAAGCATCGTCTGGGTACCTGGTATTGAAATTCCCATTACTCGCAGTGTCTAAAGCCATCTGATACCTCCAATGGATTCCTCTGAAGAAAATACCCAGCAACTGAACCTTAGTGAACCCGTGATGTGGACAATCTCTCTGATATGACCTGAATTGTATCCACGCAGCCTTAAACGCCTCAGTTGGTCCTTGAGAAAATTGAGAGATCTTGTTCCTGAGTTCTTCGGATCTCGCATCATCATAGAAATTGTTCTGGAACGCGGTCTTAGTCTCATCCCACGTAGTCAATGACCCAGCAGGTAGTTGTTTAAGCCAATAAGAAGCATCCCCACCAAGAGAGTATGGGAAAAGTTTACAGAACAGATAGTCGTAGGACACTCCATTGCACTTGATGCTAGAGACCAAGTCCTCAAACCTCTCAATGTGATCCATGGGGTGTTCATGAGGAAGACCATGAAAAGGGTGCTGACCCACAAGAGTGAAGTATGCAGGTTTCAGCTCAAAGTCATTCCTCTGAAAAGCAGGTGGACGAATAGCTGATCGATTAGCATAGAACTGATCGGGCCTGTTATACTCTCCAATTGTCCTACCACGATTAACCACAGCATTCCCAGCATTCACCTCGTTGTTGCGCGCAGCTCGCGCGGCAACCTCATCGACAGCTGGTGGAGGGATTATGATGTTTCCCTCTCCATCAAGTCACTGTCCAGCCTCATTGCACAAATGACCCTCTTGGTCTCTGAAAGCACCAGCCTCATCCCGAGTCAAAATCATTGGATTATTGTTCATCGTTGTTGGCTTCTTTGCTTTTCTGAGTGTGCGTTCCAAATGTGCTAGCTCCTCGTTTGAAAGATCAACTAGCTGAGTGTTCTTGTTTCTCCTGGTTTCTCGAGTAGGCATACACCTGAAACACAAAAGATCAAGAACGTAAGTAACTAAAAAAAAAACGTGTCGGGTGTCGACCGATACCAAGTAGTATCGATCGATACTCGACGATTTAGACGAAATTCTTCACTAAAATCTAATGGCGAAATTGAGTCCCCGGCAACGGCGCCAAATTTGATATACTCAAATTAATACCCTAAAAGTACTGAAGCAGTTGTCGTAGTATAGTTAGGGGTCGAACACAAGAACTCCAGAATTCACACAATAGATTGTATAGTTTCGAATTAAGCTAAACCAGAAAGATATAATTGAAAGCAAGTACGTAAATTAAATGAGTTGTAAATCAATGGAAGGAAGATAGGCTCAGGGTATTTCTCAGGAATTCAATGAATGTAGATAAACTAACTAACATGATTCAGATTTAGCGCAGTTCTTGAACTCAAATCACTAAAGTATAGCTAACCAACTCTCGTTGCGAAAACTATCTAAGTCTAAATCCTAGAATTCCAAATCTCTTTGCGAATCCTAAAGTCTAAACCAGCTTTTATTCCAAGTTCGATTTGTTCACAAAACAACTAAACCAAATCTCTGTGCGAATAGTTATTTTGCTCACCTAGGTTCTGTCAGGTAATTAATCGCACTCTCGTGCCTAATCAATTATCCTAAGATCTAAGTTCTAGATTCGTCAACCTAGAATTAGCTATGGGAACAACCTAAGGCGAAGAACTTAATTCAGATGGTGGATCCTAATCAATCAATTCAACCTAACATTCAGAGAAAACCCTTATGAGAACCCTGAACCTAACAAGGAATCTACTCAGACATGGTGATTGAAACAAGCAACACGATTGAATAGATCATCAAATCAAATAAATAAAAGAGAGTAAAACAAGAGTTCAGAATTGTCTCTCTCAGAAATCTCTCTCAACCAGAACAAAACTAAAATCAAGCTTAGCCAACAAAAGTGGCTGAAAAACCTAATTATAATGCTAAAACACGTTTTGGGGCTTCTTGTAATTATTAAAGACTTCTGGACCGAGGTGCAAACTCTCAAGACTTGTAAAAAGTGAAGTTTCCTGTTTTCCTGTAGTTAGTATCGACCGACACTAAGGTAGTATCGACCGACACTAGTCACTGCTCGCCATACTGGACTGTCTTCACGAAAACTGGCATACCTTTTGATCGCACCGTTGGAATGACCTCAAAACACTTCCAAATGAAAGCTAATCCAAATATCTATCTTGTGTCCAAATTTGAGCTCAATCCATCGGTGGGAAGTTCTTCAAATCTTCATTTAAAGTCGCGACTCGTGCTTCAGTGAGTATCGACCGATACTAAAGTAGTGTCGATCGATACTGAGGCTTCAAATCGAGTACTCAGCTACACGAACTTCTGTTTTGCTCCAAAATGCTCCAAAATGCTTCAGAAAGCTCCAATATCTCCAATTATGCTCCAAACGTGCTAAAACCTGTAAAAGACTCTAAACCACTACAAAATAGTAGAAAGACTCTATAAAACGGACTATATCATGGCCTAAAAGGGGTAAAAACCATGATATATCATGCAGCGGGCAAGAGGAGACCGCTGCGGTTTCACCCGATGAAAAAACAGAGATTCACAGCAGGGTACGCAGCGGGTAAGTGGTGGCCGCTGTGGTTCATCTGAAACACAAAAATCCGACCCAAACTCTATTAAAAGCTAAAAAACCTAAGTTTATTGTCAAGTTTTTCTTCTTCTAAGAGTGGGGCTCGTCCCCAACTCTCTCTTCTTGATGTTTTGGGATTGTTCTTCATACAAATGTCATTCTAGAGAAGATTTCTTTAACCTTTTATATATATTATCTTTTGTTGATTCTTGTTCTTCATTTCTATGTATTTTTCTCTAGTGTTCTTCATGAGTTGACTTTTTGTTGGATTTTGGATTTTGCTTGATTTAGATGGTTTGATGGTTGATTGTTGATGGTTAGGACTAGATAAACATTTGTTCTCATGTTAGGAGGGATCTTGGGTAAGTGGTGGCCGCTGTGGTTCATCTGAAACACAAAAATCCGACCCAAACTCTATTAAAAGCTAAAAAACCCGTAATAACTTCGTATAGCATACATTATACGAAGTTATACGAACGAAGACGAGGTCAATTTCTTTTCCACCTCGGTAAGCTTGCTTTTCTCTGACGAAGCGTCCCTCCTCGCCTCGTCAACTCGGTGTTTGTTGCAATGGGCCTCAGACTCATAAGCGGCTACCATCTCGTTGATAGAAGCTATAAACTGCAAGACAAAGAGACGATCAGCAAAATCCAATATGTTACCTCACATTTATCACAAAGAATCCAATTCCAACTAGGTGCCACGTAGCGACATATTCGCATACGTCTTCCCTTCAGAAAGCTTATCGAAGGGAGGGAGATTAGTGCCAGGCCCATTGATTTCCGAGAAAAGAGTGGCCGACACAGCAGAATCGGCAATTATTGCCTCAGAGGGCCGGGGATCAGCAGCAGAACAAGCGGTTCGTTGCTTCTTCGCAACAGTGTTCCCCCGATCTTTCTGCGACGAAGAACGCTTTCGATTTGGCTCGTGCCCGTGCCTCGCTGAATTTAGAAGAAGCTTGGAAGTCTAGGGACGGGCGGATATAACTTTCCCTTCGTTAACAAAAGCCGAAGGGTCGGAAGGATTAGCCAGATCTCTTACAGTATTGTCAGCATTCAGTGCAGCGGTAGCAGCGCATGGGAACGTGACCCCAGCAGAAACAAGATCCACCGTCACCTCGGTAGAAGTCATGTCATGGGTCGTCGCCTCAACGGTAGGAGGATTCGCGCTCGGCTCGGCAGCTTGTCTCGCCGTTTCCTCCGCCTCGGCAGCCTTCCTTTCCGCCTCCTTCGCCTCGAGCTCTTTCTTCGCACGGATTGACAATCTTGCCATGCTCATCAGGGTACCTTCAACAGGCAGAGGTTGTGGGTTCGTCGGAATATAGATACAAATAGCTAGGGCCTTCTTAACTCTCTCAAACAATAAATCCTTTCTCCGGTCAACTCTTTCGGCTGATAAAATTGTCCACACCTTGAATAGATCGTTTGGACAAGGGGGAGGTGCCTTACGAACTACAAGAACAAAAACACGAAGTTAAGTAAGAGTATCAAGCGACAAACCGAGCCACGAGTATACGAGGAAACTACCAAGCGATCCCCAGCTCGTCATAACTACTGAGAGACAGGTTCGATCAACGGAGGCCTCAGAAATCCGGACAAAGAAGAAGCGGCTCTCCCAGTCATTATCTTTGCTCGGGAAATCTCCAATGATCCTAAAATCAACTTTATTGGAAATATAGACCCTCTTCGAGTTATGAACCCTTTGGACCTCTATGAGATTTAGAAGGTATTTGATATTAACTTCGACACCACACTCGGGACATCTGACCAGGATCCCAATCAAGTGACGAAGCCCCCAAGGCGTGACCTGACTCAAAGCGATCCCGTGTTTCCAAAGATATCGTATAACGAGCATCGGCACGGGGAACCACAAGAAACATAAGGAAAAGAAGATCTCGTAGATGGTGAACCAGTCCGAGGGGGTTTTATTGAGTCGATCATATGAACCAGGAAGGACGAAGTCAACCTCCTCGGATATCTCGAAGCGTCGCCTCAGCTCGGCAAGGGACTTCTCGTCAGAAAGAGTAGAACCAGGAAGAACTTTTTCCTTTTTCTTGGGCTTTTTGGAGTTCGGCTTCTTTCCTCTTCCTGAAGGACCTGCTTCTTGATTTGACATTGTGAGTTCTAAATCATCGGCAAACTCGCGCAGATCCACGGACAAATTCGGATCAGGAAAGTCTGTCGCCTCGGTTAACCTGCTAACTTTGTTATGGGAAGACGTAGTCAAAGGGAGAACCGCCTCGGGAGACTTATTCACCTCGTTACCACTCACGGAGTCACGGCCGAGTCGCACCTAAGAATCTCTTGAACCAGCCGAACCGTTCGAAGTGGTAGAACCAGACATCATGCTTCGGGGATAATTGATTGAGTTCGTATCAACGAAGATAAATCGGAAAATATGATGATAGATTGGCAAATTCAAAGGCTCGCCGCACTTCGGATCGGATCAACTAAACGGTGCGGCGGTAAATCAGAAAACCCTAACCAAAAAAAATAAATTAAAGAAGAGGAAATAAGAGAGAAGAGGAAGCTACATGTTTTTCAGAATTTTGACAAATGTGAAGAATAAGAGGAATGGAGAAGGCATCTCACTATTTATAAGCAATTCGGCGTGTGGGTGCGCGTAACCTCGGAAACGAACATAAACGCTTGCGATTCCCGAGGTATTTAAGGCAAACGCATGAACACGTGTACAAACGTCAACGAGTACAAGAAACCTGAGTAAATATGTATATCCCGAGATACACTGAGGCAAATGAGCAGTTCTAAATTCTATTATTTATCTACACCACGATTGGGAAACAGCTCGGCACCGACAAAAAAAACCCTCCGCCTCTCCTCAACGGCAAACGTTAGCGATCAGCTCGGCGTTATCTCGGTGCGATTGTTAAATCTCGATACCATTAAAACTTCACCTCGTCACAATCACTCATGAGTCTGACGAGTTGGGGGGCAAACTACTGGGGTCAGATTCCACCCGTTCGAGATTAACAATTCAAGACAACAAGGCATACCAACCCAAAGAGATGAGAAAGACCCGAACCGAAGCATGAGAGCCTTGGATAACCCTCTTTAGATGTCTCACCTCGTCTAGAAATTCCCCGACTAAACCGAGGCCAAACCAAGACAAGCCGGTTCGCCCAAAAGGAATGGCCGAACCAATCTAAATGCAAATGGGCCGAGAAGAACGTTTATGGGCCGAGACACATATCATTCACCAACTCTCTTGGGCCGAGTTAGAAGCCCATATCGTCAGTTACCCTAACAAAAGTCTGAGTCGGTGGCCGCATGAAGGAAAAGGAAATATTCTTCTTATCTCCGAGATTCTCGCTTACGAACTTGTATAAATAGCAGTCATAATCGCTTGTAACACGACATCTTGAAACCCTAGCATAAGCTCTTAGCAACATTACTCTTGTACTCAAACGCTTGCAAACAACAATAAAAACCATCTTTGGATCTCTACCTGTGTTTTTCCCCAAAAACTTATGTTCCCTTAAAACTCCTTTGACAAAAATCGATTGTGCGAGTTTCGACTCACACACGCGCAGCCTTTGAACGATCACCAACAAACTCCGAAAGTGTTAGATTGAACGATTGCCGACCCCATGGGTATGCACAGAAGTACTCAGTATCACAGGACATCTCGACAACCTTTTCGGTCACATGTCCAGTTTGGACTTGGACATTCAAAATGCCATCAACAAGCAGAATTAATGCAAGACTAAGGCGTTTTGATGCTAAAATTGACTTGTCATACTTATGAGAAGATACATACACTCATCAATTTCTTAGGAATCACTTTTTGATTTAGTGCCAAACAACTCCTTGGTCGTTTCGCTGCCTCTGCATGTGTAACTCTGTAGCGGGAAAATGATCGCTGTTTAATCAAGTTAATAGCGCGTATTCTCTGAGTGAGAACATGATGGGGTGACCTCAAAAGACAAACCGTAAAATATTAAATTGCCGCGAATGTAATAAATTCGAATAAAAAATTTGAAAGTAGTCGCATCTCGCCATGCATAGGAGTAACGTAAAGGTGAGCAGTTGGCTGACAATATTCAGCGTAAACAGTATATGTGTTTTTGACAGCATGGGCAATAATGTCTTTTTGATTCAGAAAGTGTTAGGTTGTTTTGGCTTATTTCGAAAGTGATAGATTACAGTTGATGTTTTAGGAAAGTGACCCTGGAGGCAAATATGTCGTAGAAATATCTAAGTTTATTTCCTCGCTTTTCGATGTTCTCTTTAATTCTGCTAAGTATTCACCTATCTGATTTCTCTGAACTTTTGAATTTGCATAATATGCGAGGAAATAATTTGGGCAATATTCGTAGATTTTGGGAAATTTTTGTACAATTTCATTTGTTTTAAAAAAAATAATACCCACACATATGTATGGGCATTCGGGTATTTGATTACATTTGATTCGGGATATTCGATTTCCATTTTTATTGTATTTTAGAAAATAGGTCGTCTCATGCAGGTCAAAATTTTATATCGGTTTGGTTCGGTTTGATTATTAATAATTCCGTATGGTTCGAGTTTAGGTTCAGTTTGGTTTTGGAAAAAAAATGTATATCAAAATTTTAATTAATTAATTAGTTTTAAGTAAAATTATACTAGATTTTAGTATATTTGAATGTATTTTATATATTTAATTATTATTAATTGTTTTTCAAACTTCGATTAATTTGTTTGATTCTATTCAGTTTCGTACAATTCAAGTTCTGTTTGGTTTGAGATCGAGTATTTCGGTATAAAAAAATTATATTCCCATCAAATTTGAGTTCAAAAATTTTGGTTCGGTTCGAAAATTTTTTCCCAGCTCTACACACACAGTATTTCGAGTACCCGTCCCATACTCTACCATTTTCGTTCTTGTTGGAATAAATTAAACGGTTTTAAATAGGTAATTATTTGAATGAGACCGGATATGAGATTGAAAAAAATTACTGACAACTGACGTGGCAGCTGACTCAGCAACTGTGGAAGTTTTAGCTGACGTTGCAGCTGACTCAGACTGCTGAGTCAACGCTGTTAACGGTTTGACTAACGGATTTGCGTTCAATGCTGGATTTGGGTTAGATTCAATAGTTTGGGTAGGAAATTTGAATTTTTATGTCTGGAATGTAGGAAATTGCACCGTATTTTAGTTCAAGTTTTTTTCGGCATATCCAATTTAGTGGAGGTTGATTTTGACCCTTTTCCCGATACAGGTGGGATGGGTTTCCGCCACGGGATGCACAAGCCTTCTTCCAACCCCCACTCGACCTAATTGATCCACCGACCCAGTTATCAGGTTAAACAGTCGTCCAAGTGATAGTAGATTTTTGTCATCTCTAGAATCAATTACTCTAGATGCTATGTAGCATAAGAGGTATCAATCCAAATGGGTTAAGCTCCAAGCACTAGGAATGCATAAAACTTCCTAATTCAAGCTAAACAAAGTTGTTTTGAGTTTTGATCTAGCAACCTAATTCAAATTTAAAGCAAACAAGGCAAGAAACTAAACAATGTTAATCGATATTAAGAAATAAGATAAAGGCAAGCCCTTGGATGAGGTTATAGACTTTGGGGACTTCTATGATCAATCTATGATGTCAATACACACAATAAAGCAATTTCCTTTAGCTTAGAACACTTAAACAAGACTAATCCACTATCATGGTCTTAATCACTTTGCTAATCAACTTATTCAATATCAAATTCTCATTTGTGAAAAGTTAATTATCAAGCATTAATCACAATTTCTAATAGCCAAAATACATCTTAAACATCTATTCTCATAGGTTAAGCAAGCAAAATCTCTTATCTAGTTCTTTGGGGAATTTCATTAAACACATTGTGGGTGTGAAATTCCCTATATTCTAGATAGGCTATCTCAAGACAAATCTAGCAATAATAGCACTAAATAAGAAAGGAAAGAAGTAATCTAAGCCCTAGACATCATTGATCAATCAAGAAATCTCCTAATCTACCTCACTTGTGTGCTTTAAAAGAACTACTCACTCATCATGGTGAAACCCTACAATCCCATAAGAAAGATGATAGATTCCATGATTAGAGAATAGAAAGATGAAAGATTAGAGAGATTAAGAAACTAAAACTTTAGATTCCATAAAAAGAGAGATATCTCTTACAAAATACTTAGAACCCTAAAAGAAAATTTTTTTGCATAGAGAAAAAGAGATAAAAGAAAAGCATAGATCACAAAAATTAGGTCTCAAAATAATTATAGCAAAAGGTGGGCGGACCGGGTCAACCCGGAACAAACCGGGTTTTGACCCGGTTGGGTCTGGGTCGTGAGGTCTACACCGGACGGTGGTTGGCCGGTGTAGGAGGTTTTTGGTCAAGAGCTTCCACACCGGGTCGGCTTGGGTCGGTGCATCGTCCAGCCGGTGTTTCTCATGTCCAGGCTTTGGTCTAGCACCGGTCGAGATTGGATCGGCGCGGTCTGTCCTGAAGCTGGGCACCGGTCGGTTGCAAGTCGGTGTTGGCGGCCGGTGAATCCCATGTCCAAGCTTCGCCTTGACACTGGGTGGTGACACCGGTCCACAGTTGGTTAGTGCAGACCATCCTGAAGAGACAAAACCTAAGCTAAATTAATGCTTAAAAGAGATAAAATATGAGAATATCAACTCCCCCAAACTTATTCTTTTGCTTGTCCTCAAGCAAACAAACAAGAACAAGAAGAGAGAGAGGTTTGAAGGTGGGAGCTCAAATCTACAAGCATCACAAGAAGAAATCAAATTCAACGTCCAAGTTTGTAATTCTAAAATGCACTAAGTGAGTCTATTCCAAAAGAGTTGGCCATTTCTATCTCCACATGCATCAAGCTCAAGTCCCAACCTACATAAGCATTTTTATCCTTCAACCCTTTGACATTCATTAATGGTTTATTGTGAATCATTCTTATGCAAAATTAAACGAACTTGTTTGGCTAGGGGATAAGGTTTTGAGATGAAGATGATCTCTATCACATGTGCACGTATTCCAATGCAAGGATCTCTCTAGGAATGAGCAAACTTTAGCAAAATGCTAAAGGTAAAAGGAAACTTATGCATACAAGGGTTTATTCTCATCTATCCAATGCCTAAGATGTCTCTAACCCTAGTCTCTCTAACCCATGAAGCCCCAAACCTAAGCCACCCTTTTTGACAAGGCAATTTGCCTTCATATCCCACACGCTTTCTTGTTTCTCCACTTCATTTTTTTCTCACTTAGGGGGATATCTTCTTCTCCATTGAACTTGTGGCTTGGTGGACTTCCTTTTCATTACCTTAGCTCTTCTTTTTCATTCTTTATCTTGCCTCATTTCTCATCAATTGATGCCTTTGCCAATTTTTGGCTTCTTTCCTTTTCACTTTACATTTTGAGGCTAAATCTAACACTAAGAGCTAATCTTATACATTGTCACCAACCACTTCACACTTTGCATTCCCCTTTTCCTTCTTCCCATCTTTTCCTTTTTGTTCCACCTTTCTTTTCCACCAAATCCCCTTCGTTTGTCATTTTTTACCCGTTCCCAACAAGCACCCCAAGACTTCCCATCCTAGCTAACTTATTCCTAGACTAGCTCCTCGATGTTGGAGCTAGATCTACATGAGAACCCATCCTTGTCGCCCTAAACCTAACACTTTTTGCCAAGTTTGCTCGAAAAATAGGCCTCTCCATCACTCACAAAAGTTTTTGGGTTGAAAGGAGATTTAGTTCAAGGTGTGGGAAACCATTCCAAAAATGGGATATGGCTACTTGGATCCACAAGGGTGGTAAAAAGGAAAGAGAAGATCCAAATATGTATATAGGTATCCACGAGTTCATTCAAAGATGTACAAACATGATAATTGCAAGTCAAGATTAAAGTTCTTATTAATAGGGTTGAATTCAATTCATAACTTGCTTCAATCAAGACAAGAACATTGATGCATGAGATCTAAATATGGTGCATCCTTACTTTCAAATTCACTTGAATGCATTAGACAACTACGAATGAGCTAGCCTTTCAAATTCTTGGTCCATTTCTTTCGTCTTTCCTTCGCCGTGGGATGAGCTATCCTTTCCACCCTTTGTCTTGAGCTCCTTGATTGTCCCTTTCGTGCTCTTGGCCGTTTTCACCAATTTCCTTATGGTTTTGTCTTGCCACTTGAACCACCTTTGAAGGAGCCTTGTTTGTTGGTGTGCATGTCGAGTGGCAATGTCCGGCATTCTTCCATCATAAGGATCAAAGCTATACCTTTCACTTCCATACTTGGGGTCGGTAGAAAACGGTCTTGCATCCTCATCATTGAAATTGTTGGATGTCTCAGTATTGCCCTTTGATGCTTGCTTTGCTTTTTTCTTAGACAAGCATATTATCTCAAGTGGTGGATATGTGGCCGGGTTGTAAAAGTGGTCATTGGTGGGGTAGAAGATGACGTTCCTTCTCTCTTGAACCGTGGTGAGAGGAACATTAGGAAACATAATAATCACGGTGTTAGACTCGGTGAGTTTGAGGTTGTAGGCATATGTGTTGCCTATTTTGCCTTCAAAAAATATGGTTCTTGAGATATAAGCTTCATCCCTAAGTTCTATTTCTTTGACATCTTCTACCAATTCAACTCCCTTGGCCTTAAGAATCGAATTAACCAAACCACCAATGTGCAATTGAGGCTCTTTCATTTTGTCGTGTATGCCCAACCCTTGTAACCAAGCAAATGGTTCACGAAAATAGAGGCTAGACTCGGGTGTTCGTCATCTCCAATGAATAGCCTTCCATTCCTAAATGTGTCTACAAATGGCCTTAGCCCTAGAGCAATCAACTCCATCTCATCTTCCGCCACGGTTCCGAACTCAATCTTGCCAAAGAGTGTGTGAGCAAGAGTCTTGTGGACATAGCATAGGGCAGGATGGCGAATGCTAGTGCCGGGTTTGTAACCTCTGGTGGCAATAGTGCTCCACAAGTATGGAAGGTCGTTTGGTGCATAAACAAACTGGAGTCCTCTCTTGGTCCCCTATTCCTTGAACCCAAACACTTGACTTAGCTCATGGAATGTCATCTTGTAAGCGTCTCGCCCAACCTTGAACTCAATGTATCCATGTCCATCTCCAACTTCGGCACTCTCATCATCGCGGTCATAGAAGACCGCCTCCAAAGATGCTAAAAATTGGCAATTTTGCTCCTTGTGAGATGTGTGCGCCAAGCCAAAACCTTTCTCAAATCCCATGTTGTTGAAGATTGTTTTCATATCTTCATAAATCCCCATCTTCTCTAGTATGGTTGTGTCCGGAAATTTTGTCTCCACGAACTCCACCGCCTTGAGCTTCTTAAGGTATTCATTGTAAGTTGGGTCTTTTTGTTTGAGCTTGGGAACTCTCTTCTTTTTCACTTCCACCACGTTTCTCTCGTCTCCCTCCTCTTCTTTGTCTCTTGCCACTCTCTTCTTTTTCCCTTAGCCTTTAGAGCATGCCGCTATAGCCAATTGCCTCCCCGTTGGTTGACTTTGAGGTTCACCTTGGGTTGCATTGACCGTTGTCCTCATGATGCCTACATTGTCTTAAAGAGATTATTAGTTTCAAGATATAAAGACACAACTTTTCTTAATATCAAGCGAAGGCACTCAAGATGAGACAATGCTCAATGAGCTAGCAAACATTTAAAAACCAATTAGAACAATCTTGAAAATCGATTGTCTAGTTTAAATGCTTCAAAAACTCAATTAAATTTTCAAAGTTGGAACCTTTAAGCTCTAGAGATGTGGGTTCAAGAAACCAAAATTTCTCTAGTAGAGCACAAATTAGCACAAGAATCACCAAGCCTAATCATTTTCGAGTCAAATCCCAAGGTTTATGTTCAAGTGAATGTATTTCTCAATCAAAATCATGAAGCTTTTATTTTAGAGCAAGTTTTTGGTTTACATAAAAAGCTTGAGTGAATACCTTGGGAGATCCAGAGAAAGAAGAGAAAAACGATCTTGTAGCAACTTGAATCGCCAATTTTGAGCAAGAGATGAGAAAGTTATGAGCAAATGACGGGTGGTAAGGGTTTTGGTCGCCACTATGGAGGGAGAAGACTTACCTGGCGGGTCGGATCACTTACCTGGGCGGCTACACCGGGCGGAACGCTGGGCAATAGCTCAGACCGGTGGTCAATGGCATGGATCGGTGGTCTATAGATCTATTTCTCGGACCGTTGGACAATAGGGTGGTCTGTTGGTTTCAGCGCTCACACTTGACTAGCTCCATCTGGCGTATGCAAGCCGACGTATGCTCGGGCTAACCATCTCTGGTCCCAACACCGGCCAGTTTCCACCCGGTGCACAAGGGCGGTGCTATCACACTGACCAACCTCGGCCGGTGTTCTTCATCCGGTATTTCTCCTGTTATTGTCACTCCTCAACACCTGGCCATCTTCATCCGGTGCACAAAGCCGGTGCGGCCTACACCGGACTAGGCTCGGCCGGTGTCGACCGTTTCTCCACTCTACACACCCTCGTTTGCAAGACATCGCCTCTTAGACCATCAAGAAACCTATAAACACTTAACAAAACATTAAAAAGAACTAGAAAAGATTGAAAAAGAGAGAAAATTTTGTATGTACAAGGATAAACATGGGAATGTCTCCCAAGTGCACTTTGTTTAACGTCACTAAGTGTGACGTTTGTTACCTTTTTAGGCTTGAGGAGCATCATTGAGAGGGAGTGAGATCCCTTCCTCAATGGATTCATGAGCTAGGTATGGTTTGAGCCTTTGCCCATTGACAACAAACTCTTCTCCATTCTTGTTCACAAGCACAATAGCTCCATACGGTCTTACTTCCTTGATCATGAATGGACCGGACCATCTAGACTTTAGCTTTCCAAGAAACAACTTAAGCCTTGAGTTGAAGAGTAACACTTGATTTCCTTCCTTGAAGTCTTTATGCACAATCTTCTTGTCATGTGCATAAATCTTCTTGTCATGAAAGGCCTTGGTTCTCTCCTTGTAGATCTTAGAGCTCTCATAAGCATCAAGTCTAATCTCATCAAGCTCTTGCAATTGGATTAAACGTCTCTCTTGAGCCGTCTTGAGGTCAAAATTGAGAAGTTTCACAGCCCACAATGTCTTGTACTCAAGCTCTACCGGTAAATGACAAGACTTCCCATATCGAAAATTGAAAGGAGTAGTTCCAATGGGAGTCTTGAAAGCCGTTCTATAAGCCCATAGAGCATCATCAAGCTTCTTCGCCCAATGTTTTCTTGAACTTCCCACGGTTTTCTCTAAGATCGCCTTGATTTGGCGGTTAGGCACTTCAACTTGCCCACTCGCTTGGGGGTGATATGGTGTAGCCACCTTGTGTTTGACTCCATGCTTTTTAAGCAAGCTCTCAAACACCTTGTTGATGAAATGGGAACTACCATCACTTATCACCACATGTGGAACTCCAAATCTTGGAAAAATGATTGTCTTGAATAGTTTGAGAACCACTTTTGCATTGTTCGTTGGACTTGCAACCGCTTTGACCCACTTGGAGACATAGTCAACCGTAGGGCTGGGCAAAAAATCCGGATCCGAAAATCCGAACCGGTACCGAACCAAAAGGGTTTCAGATCCATCCAAATACCCGAACAGATCCTAAATTCCTATACCCGAAGAACCGAACCCGAACCAGTACCGAACCGAGAACTGAATGGGTACCCGAAATACCCGAAGTGTAATTATATACCCAAATATATTAATTATATTTAGACTTGATATAACCCAAATACCTAAAATTACAACTATAAACCCGAATATATCAATCATTTTTTGGGTATTTCGGGTATTTTAGGTATATTTTCGATATTATGGGTATATTGAATACACCTATTTTGTTTTTTCTGGATTTTTTGGGTATTTTGGATACTTTTGGTTTGAAAGTATATTGGTTTTATTTAAATGAATATTCATGTTTTTGTGTTTTGTCTCGGCTTTCGGGTTCTTCGGGTTTTTTCGGGTATTGTGGATACTTTTGGATACTTTGGATACTTTGGGATCCGGATCCGAACCATATCCGAAAACATTTTGGATCTTAAAGAAAATATCCTAACCGATCCAAACCCGAACCGAACCCGATCCGAATTTTTAAAATACTCGATCGATACCTAAATCCCTAAACCCAAAATACCTAAAACCCGAGATACCCAACCCGAACCCGATCTGAGGATCCGAAAGCCCACCCCTAGTCAACCGCAACCAAGATGTATTGGTTTCCGTAAGACGAGGGAAACGGTCCCATGAAATCTATTCCCCATACATCGAAGATCTCCACTTCAAGGATTGGGTTTTGAAGCATCGCGTCCCTTCTACTAATGTTCCCCTTCCATTGACATGCATCACATGTGGAGACAAAGGCGTGAGAATCCTTGAACAAACTCGGCCACCAAAACCCGGAGTGAAGAACCTTTGTTGCGGTTTTGAAATATGCAAAGTGTCCCCCCATAATTCGAGCCATGGCAATGATACAAGATTCCGTTCACCTCTTCTTCCGGGATACATCTTCGGTATAAGCTATCCGAGCACAACTTGTAGAGGTACGGCTCGTCCCAATAGAAACGGGTGACATCATGGAAAAACATCTTTCTCTTGTATCCTCCCAAGTTTGGCGGTTCTATCCCGCAAGCCAAATAATTCACAAAGTCCGCGTACCATGGCAACCTTTCATCTTGCAAACTCTTAGCTTCCTCAAGTACCTTTACCACTTCATAACCCTTCCTCAAGATACCGACCACCATAAGATGTTCCTCGGGAAGAGAATCATCTATCAGGATCACATCTTCAATTCGCATTCTTGACAAGTGATCTGCCACTCCATTTTCGACGCCTTTCTTGTCAATGATCTCAACGTCGAACTCTTGAAGATCAAGATCCATCTAAGAAGCCTCGGTTTGGTGTCCTTCTTGGCGTATATGTGCCTTAGTGCGGCATGATCCGTGTATACCACGATCTTCGAACCAACCAAGTAAGATCGGAATTTTTCAAAAGCAAACACAACCGCTAGGAGCTCCTTTTTCGTGGTTGCATATTTCACTTGTGCGTCATCAAGTGTCCTACTCGCATAGTAGATCACATGGAGCTTCTTGTCTTTCTTTTGTCCTAAGACCTCTCCAACCGCATAATCACTCGCATCGCACATGATCTCAAAGGGCAACTCCCAATCCGGTGCTTGGACGATGGGTGCACTCACAAGCGCTTTCTTGATCTCCAAAAATGCATTGAGGCACTCTTCGTCAAATACAAACTCGGTCTCCTTGCATAGAAGCCTAGTGAGAGGTCTTGCTATCTTGGAGAAATCCTTGATGAACCTTCTATAGAACCCGGCATGACCCAAGAAGCTTCGAATCCCTTTCACCGTATTTGGCGGTTCCAAACTCATCATGACCTCAATCTTCGCTTTGTCTACCTCAATACCCTTCTCCGAGATTTTGTGCCCAAGAACAATCCCTTCTCGCACCATGAAGTGGCATTTTTCCCAATTGAGCACGAGGTTGGTGTCTTCACATCATTGGAGAACCCTACAAAGATTGGAAAGACAAACACCAAACAAATAGCCATATACCGAGAAATCATCCATGAAAACTTCAACCATGTCTTCAATTAAGTCCGAGAAGATCGACATCATGCACCTTTAAAAGGTTGCGGGTGCGTTACAAAGTTCAAATGGCATCCTTCGATAAGCATAGGTACCATAAGGTCATGTAAATGTCGTCTTCTCTTGGTCATTAGGGTGAATCGGGATTTGAAAGAATCCTGAGTACTCATGTAAGAAGCAATAAAACGGGTGGTTTGCTAATCTCTCTAGCATTTGATCAATGAACGGCAAGGGGAAATGATCTTTTCTAGATGCGGAGTTCAATTTCCTATAGTTTATACACATTCGATGACCGGTGATTGTTCTAGTTGGAATTGATTCGTTCTTTTCATTTTTAACCACGGTTATACCACCCTTTTTGGGAACCACATGCACCGGAGAAACCCAAGTGCTATCCGAGATCAGATATATGATCCCCGCATCTAGAAGTTTGAGAATCTCTTTCTTAACAACTTCTTTCAAGTTCGGGTTAACCGTCTTTGATGTTCTATAGAAGTCATTGATTCATCTTCTAGATGAATGCGGTGTGTACAAAGTGTAGGAGAAATGCATTTGATATCATCAAGTGAATATCCAATGGCTCTCCTAAACTTTCTCAACTCATGCAAAAGGGTGGTTAATTCCTCTTCATTTAGACCATCATTCACAATCACCGGGTAAGACTCATTAGGACCTAGCTCTACACACACAGTAATTAGGACCTAGCTCTACACACACACTAATTTATATTCCCTTCGAATTTGAGTTCGAAAATTTTGGTTCGGTTCGGAAATTGTTTCCCAGCTCTACACACACAATAATTTGAGTACCCGTCCCTGATATTCCCATAATTTACTTGTTTTAGCATCACATTTTACATATAGTTTCTAGTCGCATGCATGCGTAATCATCGTTTTCCTTAGTGTTTGGTCTAAATTAGAGTCTAGCTAGGTTGCACTACGTCCTAG
>PKMM01011729.1:0-36716 GCA_002933915.1 Eutrema heterophyllum | reverse complement strand
GTCCCAATAATATGATAAATTAATAATTATAAATCTTATGCATACATACCTAAGACAATTTAGTAAAATATGAATCTATTGTTGTTTGTTTATTCTTAAAGTTAGAATCTCGTTGGAGCTCATCTCTAATCTTCTTTATTGCATCCATAACTCATGGTGTTGTCCTCTCGGCCTGCATCCAAAAATTGTAAAGACTTCTAGAGGTCATAATTGATTCTTTGCGTGTAACCACTTTCAAAGGTTCCATAACATCATCTTCAACTTCATCATCTTCAGTAAGGATAGTAGTTACAATTTCTTCTAAACTATGAACTTCTGAGCATGTATCATTTTCAAAATATATATATATATAGAATAATAGCAAAAAAAAGAAGTAAATACTTTGTTTTTTGAATAGTGAAAAGTCGTGTTGTTTTCATTTCAGCCTTCATGGTTCTGTTTTTATCAGAGTGGTCGATAAAAGTATTAAACTAACAATTTTTTCTTCCTTAGCTGGATCGTTTGCAAAATTTTGGCCGTTTGTAAAGTTTCCAGTAACTATTGCAAATATAATGCCATTCAACTTCATCAAGGAAACTTCTTTCTTTCTTATGATACAATATCTAATTGCGATGTATAATATATTCAAATAAAATAAAATTTAAAAGATTATACACTAAACTTTTTTTATCTCTATAAATTAATACCTCTATAAGATAATAAAATTTTGAAGTCCCAACATTATTAATTTATAGAGGTTTTACTGTACATAGAAATTGTTCCCTGTTGTGAATAAAAGAAAGAGAAAAAGAGAGAGGGGATTGTTGTGTCTTATTCCATGAATAATGAGAGGTATATATAAGTTTACAAATACTTGAAGAACAAGCTAAACTTGGAGAATAAGTAAAGAGAGCATATTCTAAACCTCCTTATGATATGAGCCTTATAATGGACATCCATATAATTAATTCATAACACTCCCCCTTGGATGACCATTATACAAAAATGATCCTAATGCGCATAAGATCCCGCCTCATTAAAAAACCTTAGGAAAACCCAATGGGAAAAACCATAGTTAAGGGAAAAAGAGTGCAGCGCGCTATTACTCCCCCTTATGAGTACATCACTTGAAATGTTTAGATGACGCGATCCAATATGATGAACTAACTTCTTGAAAGTAGCAGTTGGAGACGTCTTGGTAAATAAGTCCGTCAAATCTTCTCTTGAACGAATTTGTAGTAGATGTACATCGCCATTCTTCTGCAATTAATAGGTGTCGCAGATGATCCATCATGATCATTCTCTTTTCTTCTAATGATCTCATTAATCTTTGGAATGGTGATAGACTTTCATATTTACATTCCCTTAGGTGTCTATCATTTGCGTGTTCTTTGTTGCCTCGTTAAAACCTTGTCATGGAAAAACCCAGTGGATAAAAACCATGATAAGGAAAAAAAGTACAACCACGCACATCATCATATTTCTCTCCCTAGAAGCATCTTCTTCAAGAGATGCATTTCAATAATATATATCATCTTTAGGGAATTGATATAAGCATAACATTAGTTAATACACTCGTATGATTATCATAATTTCTCAGGTTATTGGACTTCTTGTCCATAATATCATTTTCATATAGAAGATATTTTCTTCGTCTATTTGGACTGCATGCCAAATTTCCTTGTACTTACAATCTTCTAGATATTCATATTATACATACTTGTACATACGAGCTATTCATGCTTCTTGTTATATGAAAGTACATCTTTCAATCATGAAAGAGATATCAGTAAACTACTCAAATAACATTTAAGTGTGGTACTTTAGGACCAACTAAATGTAAGCATTTTCTCTGTTAAATTCTGCAAGGATCTTTGATATAACATCTCATTCGTTAGATCTTTAATTTGTAATCTCAAAAGATTTCATTAGAAGATCTGATCTGTGTAAAAATCGTGCAGGCTGAAAACCGTGCAGAATTTGGGTATAATCTGACCAATACAGATTCCGTACAAAATTCAGTTCGTGCAAAACGAGCACAGTCCTACTCGTGCAAATCTCGGGCACATATGCCTTGATTGTTTCAATTCATAACAATATCGATTTAATCTTATATAGTAATGTTCTCGAGAACTAGGGCTGTTTCTAGCAGTTTAAATCTTTCTACGCTGCTTCTGGCAGTTTAAATCCTTTTGAGACTAAATCAAGTCTTTCTCTTATTATCAGACTCATAAAAGATCTTAAAAATAGTTGCATCCACCACAAAAAGTATATCATTTTCTTTCATCTTTCGCATAAAGATCCACTTATGTCTCACTAGTGTTACACTTTCAAGTGTACAGACTACTGGTCCAAAAACTTTTTTGCAAGAGATTTTAATTCTGCCTCTACGACTTTTTCCATGATTGGCCAATCATCACTTCATGTACATTTTTCAATAAATCTTCTTCTACCGCGGTTTATGATGCAGATACGAAAGGTAGAGTATGTCTTTTCAAGCATATATGCATCTGTGACTTTCTCTCCACATAATTCCAATTTGGAAGTTATCCTGAACATTGCTGAGT
Organism: Eutrema heterophyllum; assembly: GCA_002933915.1. Taxonomy (NCBI): domain Eukaryota; kingdom Viridiplantae; phylum Streptophyta; class Magnoliopsida; order Brassicales; family Brassicaceae; genus Eutrema; species Eutrema heterophyllum. Next base: position 34,170 of record PKMM01011729.1, on the reverse strand, counting down.
TTTATTCACTTACAAACTTAAAAGTCTAGTAGTCTCAGATGTGTCCATTCATAGCGATCTTTTGGTAATACCACAGTTTTCTGGTGGTTAAACCTATCCTTTAGGCTACTCCAAAGAACTTCTAGTTCTTTTACAGTCAAATATTCATTCTTGACGTCCACATGGAGGTGATGACGAAAGAATATCATAGCCTTTGCTTTTGTTTGAGTGGTTGTTGCACTTCCCTCTTTGATTGCATCACCAAGATTTTTAGAATCAAGGTACATCTCGACATCGAGCACCCAAGACAAATAATTCTCTCCAGAGATGTCAAGGGCCTCAAATTCAAGATTGGTAATGTTCGGCATAATTTACTGAAATAATAAAAGGATGATCAAGTTTCATAAAAATACAATCATCATATCTTATTTTGTTCCTATCATTCCATTAAACCAAGTTCTCAATCAATCAATCAATTCATCAGACAAAATCATATGACAAAAATGTGCAAATTTCGTGATCAAACATGATTTTAATTTGCATGTGCAAAATCCGTTTTAAAAATCCTTAAGTAAAAGTATGGTAAAATCCAGCCTTGCATAGATCGGGCAAACGATGCTCTTATAATCTAGCCGTGCATAGATCGGGCATACATGAATTAGTGCAAAAGTAGTATTCAAATTAATGAGCAATATTCAGTTTAATGACAGAAAATCATCGTGCAAAATCCGTTTTAGAAATAGTGCATGTTATAATATAAATTTGTGCAGATTCAGAGATCAATAAAATACAAACATCAAACGATCGACAATCATTATTTTAGATAAGCATTGATAACCATCTTTTGATCTAAGGAGACAGAGTCTACCATACGATCATGATCGTGGAGGCATAGCCTACCATGACGATCGATTTGGAAAAAAACATCGCTTTATCATCCCAGAATAATATAAACATAGACAGAAATTAAATCTCACCCTTTCGGTGGAAGAACAGATCGAAGAGACGATCGTGCTGATAACGTGTTGTGAATAAAAGAAAGAGAAGAAGAGAGAGGGAATTGTTGTGTCTTATTCCATGAATAATGAGAGGTATATATAAGTTTACAAAGACTTGGAAAATAAGTTAAACTTGGAGAATAAGTAAAGACAGAATATTCTAAACCTCCTTACGATATGGACTTTATAATAGGCATCCATATAATTAATTCATAACATTTCCAATTTTTTTAAAAAAAATATATTATATTTTGTAAATTAATATGACATGTGGAGAATAAGTAAAGAGAGAATATTCTAAACCTCCTTATGATATGGGCCTTATAATGGGCATCCATATAATTAATTCATAACATTCCCAAATTTTTTTAAAAAAATATATTATATTTTGTAAATTAATATGACGTGTAGTATAAATAGGCATGATTTACTTCACAAATCGCAAACAATCTCTCCTTCTTCACAATCAAACCCTAAATTTTCTTAAGAGAGTACAATCAACGTAGTATTATACAATATGGCAAACGGCGATCCCGGCATCCCCGCCATCGCCATTCCCCCTCCTCCAATGATCTCATACGGTTTCTTCGCCACCTCAAATGATCCTCAAGAACTGGAGAGGTATTCGTAATGGATGTTCATCATAATGATGAATTATAATCTATAAAACGAAAAAGAAAAAAATACAGTCCGCCAATGTATAATCAAAATCTCGTTCAAAACTAGTGCACAACCTTTTTTCTTGCTTATACCCTTTAAAATTTCAGGAGCGGATCAATATATAGACATCATCTCAACAGTTTCTCATTCCTTACAATCACACAACAAAAATCCTTATAATTCTTAGAGAGATTAATTCAATTCCGAAGAATTTAACATATACAATGGTAAACAGCGGTAATTTCTTTTCGATGTCTATGTCAATGCTCCGTGCTATTCACAGTCTCCGTTTTGCCGCCGCAAGAGAATCCATCTAATGCAATATCAAAAATAGTGAATCAAAAGTCTTCAATACATGGATTTATTATGAGATTCTCATCCTCATAATTTCACAAAAAAAACAAAAGATTATCATTCAATGTCAAAGACTAAATTGGTGGTAACCATTATTTGATTAGCTAATTATTTTCCTTTTTGTTTAAATTTGAATTAATTATCTTAAAGTATTTATTTGTAAAGATTATCTAGCTATAAAAAGCTCATTGTTCTCATTATAAAGATACCACAAAATTTGATAATAAAAACTTAAAGTTTTCTCTTACAAAAAGTTATTTCTTTTGTGTCTAATTCAAATGAATCCTTAAGGGGATTGTTTTAGATTTCTTTATTCGTTGCTTGTTATTTATAGTTTTGTGGATTGATTCTAGAATTCTAGAATACAAGTGTGGATCATAGTCTAATGTGTGGTTTCACATAGACTTGATTTGTGACCTTATCAAAGAGAATTCTGCAATCCTTTGTGGCGATCCTCAACCCTCCTTTAAGCTTGTCAACTTTGACATCTTGTGATCAATATAATTTGGTGGATTCCAATCTTATATCACCATCGAACAAGAGAATCTGGCGGTTCCTCCTCCACGTGAAATTCCCATCACCAATCTTTTGTGATTCACCCAGGGGTGGCTCAAACATAGAATGGGCCCTGTGCCAAATAAAAAAATTAGGCCCTTAACTTTTTTTTTAATCGTAAATGGGCCCTCCGACCAAAAAAAACAAAATCGTAAATGGGCCTTAATTATATAAATGGTCAACTTTTTTATTAACTCACGTGAGTATCATGTGTTTATCTTCTTCCTTCTTTCAAAGTTTAACCTAGTGTCTCCTGTTTTTTCCCAGCCGTTTCTGGAACTGGTTATACTAATTATTTTTTCTGAAAAAATTGGGCCCTGAACAAATGCACCGGTTGCACCCCTCAGAACCACCCCTGGATTCACCGCACCAAGAGAAGCCAATCTTACTGATGAAGAGAATAATATTTAATCAACCCATTTCGCTATGCCGCCTTAATTCCTCAAGAAACTGACACGGTTTGCAATCGGTGTCCAACTTAATGACTAAAGAAGAAGATGCGGCTCCGTTTAAAGAGTTGATTTCTCTGCATTTACGGTTATTTTAATGGATCAAAGGGCTAGGACGGAAGCTCATGCCCACGTCCGGTCCAATAGAGAAGGCATGCTAGGACACAGACTAGTGTAACACCCGCATTCCGTTTAACTCTGCCAAAACGGGAAAAAGGGGTAAGGCCGGGACTAGTTTAGCCAAGGAAAGTAGTAAGCTTGGGTGATTACCGGGCTAAAACTGACCTTCGGCGGGCTGGGCAAGTTTTTGGTCGAGTGGTCGAAGGAGTGATCGACCTGGTCGATGGATCGAACGACCGGTCGAGGGAGTGATCGATTGGTCGAGCGGTCGAAGGGATCGATCGATCGAAGTATGTCGGCAGGTGCACTGTTCATGGCGTGCGCTGGCATGCATGAGCCACAGCATGTGATGGTGTTTGTGAGTCATCGCGTGCGCTGGCTAGGTGAGTCACAACATGCGCTGGCAGACGTCATGGATGACGTCATGACACGCGTTCGTTGGCTATTTAAACGCGGCCTTGGGATCATTATTTGGTCGCGCGGCTCGAANAAGGGAATTCTACAATCCTTTGTGGCGATCTTCAACCCACCTTTAAGCTTGTCAACTTTGACATCTTGTGATCAATAAGATTTGGTGGATTCCAATCTTATATCACCATCGAACAAGAGAATCTGGCGGTTCCTCCTCCACGTGAAATTCCCATCACCAATCTTTTGTGATTCACCCAGGGGTGGCTCAAACATAGAATGGGCCCTGTGCCAAATAATAAAATTAGGCCCTTAACTTTTTTTTTTAATCGTAAATGGGCCCTCCGACCAAAAAAAACAAAATCGTAAATGGGCCTTAATTATATAAAGGGTCAACTTTTTTATTAACTCACGTGAGTATCATGTGTTTATCTTCTTCATTCTTTCAAAGTTTAACCTAGTGTCTCCTATTTTTTCCCAGCCGTTTCTGGAACTGGTTATACTAATTATTTTTTTTTCTGAAAAAATTGGGCCCCGAACAAATGCACCGGTTGCACCCCTCAGAACCGCCCCTGGATTCACCGCACCAAGAGAAGCCAATCTTATTGATGAAGAGAATCAATATCTAATCAACCCATTTCGCTCCGCCGCCTTAATTCCTCAAGAAACGGACACGGTTTGCAATCGGTGTCCAACTTAATGACTAAAGAAGAAGATGCGGCTCCGTTTAAAGAGTTGATTTCTCTGCATTTATAGTTATTTTAATGGATCAAAGGGCTAGGACGGAAGCTCATGCCCACGTCCGGTCCAATAGGGAAGGCATGCTCGGACACGGACTAGTGTAACACCCGCATTCCATTTAACTCTGCCAAAACGGGAAAAAGGGGTAACGCCGGGACGAGTTTAGCCAAGGAAAATAGTAAGCTTGTGTGATTACCGGGCTAAAACTGACTTTCAGCGGGCTAGGCAAGTTTTTGGTCGAGTGGTCGAAAGAGTGATCGACCTGGTCGATGGAGCGAACGACCGGTCGAGGGAGTGATCGATTGGTCGAGCGGTCGAAGGGATCGATTGATCGAAGTACGTCGACAGGTGCACTGTTCATGGCGTGCGTTGGCATGCATGAGTCACAGCATGTGCTGGCGTTTGTGAGTCATCGCGTGCGCTGGCTAGGTGAGTCACAGCATGCGCTGGCAGACGTCATGACACGCGTTCGTTGGCTATTTAAACGCGGCCTTGGGATCATTATTTGGTCGCGCGGTTCGAAAGGAAAACGAGAGAAAAGTCGGTTTGATCAAGTGAAACCTAGTTTTAGCCGAGAGAAACCCGATTCAAGGCGAGAGAATCCGTTTCTAGCCGAGAGAAGAGGATCGACCGGTCCGAACGTGGGATTATCGATCCGAAGCGCAAGAGGTGTCAGAACCTGTCCGAACCGAATCGTGAAAGTCCTAAGGTGAGTGCGTGACCGTGGCTATTTGTCTAGGGTCGTTTCATGCTTAGATTTCGTAGTCTGTCTGCTTGTTGGTTGCGATTGCTTGTCATATTCATTGTCTGCTGGCTAACCGTGTTAATTGATTCACCTTACCGGCAATCCGTGTCTGGGATTTGTTGGTACGCGTGGGTAATTAGACTCGGCTAGTTTCTGTTTGATAAGTATGTCTAGCTATGTAATCGAAGTCTGATGCGTTTTCTGGACTATAGCTCAGTGGGACGGAATGATCGTTCTCACTAAGCATTTCTGTTGCTTATGCCTCCATTTTGGATGCAGGTTCTGATAATAGCCGTGATGGTAGTCGTGATGTCTGATCATATCGTGGGACAAATGATGGAAGCGGATGGATGGTCTCGTTGGGTAGTTGGTCTAGTTACAAGATGTAATAGCTTATAGCGAACTTATCATTTGTACTAGAACCTCGTACAAATTCAAGTTTCTGTTTAAATATATTTATGCTCGATAAATGACTTGTTTGATCGAACTAAAACGCGCGTCCGTTAAGAAAAAACTGAAAATATTCCGGCTAATTATTGAAAACCGGGTTAAGGTGCTACAAGTAGGATCACAAACTTTTTTCATGGGCTATATATTTTATTTAAAATTAATAGTTTATAAACCACAAAATTTTAAATTCATATTTTTCTTTAAAATATTTTTTTCCCATTGAAATTTTTTTGTTTGCATCACATTATTATGCAGCTAAGAGCTACATNTTTTTTTTTTTTATTATTAATTGCTTTTAAAATAGATTGGAATTAAAAAAAAAAATTTAAAAAGAATAACTAGAATTTGCTCCTTATTTAACTACGGAATGTATGTTGTCAATAAAGGACCACATGTTTTTCTTCGACTCGAACTACCATTTTCGTTGGACCGCTCATGCCTTTTCGCAATCTCTTGCGTAAGGTCTCTTGGAAGAACCATTGCAGCAATCTTGGAGTCGGTTTGTTATCAAACTAGTTAATGCATGGTTCTATTGCTACGATATATGCTTGATAGTTCTCAAATTTTATAGTTGCGATCGTGGAGTCTCATTATTCGTTTTTTTCTTTTTACTGAAATCTATTGTTTCACCAAACCAAGTTTTCAATTAATTGCCTTTCTGAATAAACTATCCTTTTTCGATTCAACAAAAAACGGCACAATTTTTTTCAAGTTAATCAGGAATGTGTAGCTAGGAACCAAAAAGATTGTTGGTGGATTCAATCATTCACAACTGTAAGGCTTATTTAAACGCATACTCTCGTATGGGAAAAACAAAAGAGAGGAATCAGATCCATTTCAAACATATGGGGGAAAGATTGGATCAACAGAGTAGAATTTGCACTGTTCAAGAGTTGTGAAAAACAAAAAGATAAAAGGAAAAGAGAGATCAACAGTATCTAGAATTCTCTCTTTTTATGTTATTAGGTTTGAAAGCTGAAGCACTCGCAATAGTTTTCAAAGGGACCTTCTCTTTCTCAGCTTCTACATTTCACATCAGTACATCACCTGAAATTCGAAGCAATCATGAACAAGTGTAGAGGATGGTTAGTGTTAGCAAAACCCATGTATATTATAACCAAATCAATCAAGGTTTCAAATTGAGACTTTTTGTAATAATAACAGGGTTTAGAGAATGAGCCTGATCAAGCACCTTTAGTTAAATCTGAATGAAGTTGGAAAATTCATGTATGGCTCATAATGCATCAAGCAATACCATAAACAGAACCAAATCGGCGCAAGAAACAGATGCAGAGGAATCAAACATTAGGCATTGAGATTTGGGACAAAAAGCTGGTTAAGACATTTAGTTGATAGTCACTTCATACGACATATTTTCTTATCGGACCAAAATCATGAATTAAGATTGATGAGGATTACAATATGACAAGCAATAATAATTCTGAATGAAATGAGGGACTAAATGCAATTCAATTGACAGATGCTGAGAAATCACATTCGGTTTCTTAAATCAGTTCCCAAATCGTAAATAAACATTAAAAACATCGAAAGATCTGAAAAAAAAAAAAAAAAAAACTGAAATTGGATACTAATGAATGATGGAGAGAGTAAGACATTACCGCCTGTGTTGTTGGACAAACTTCGAGTTCTTGGCGTCTTCCTCTGCGAATTAATCAAAAAAGAAAATTTACATAAATTAGGGTTTCCACAACCATCGATCCAACAATCAACCACGAGACACAATACATAAGAGAGCCTCGGCTATATCCGATCTGATTCCACAAATACGGATCAATTGAGGATTAGTTCTGTCATTTCAATAGAAGATCGGGCAGATCTGAACAACTTACCGGTGAGTCCCGCCGTGAGCTTGGTGATGAGGACGCCGGTTACGGCGAATCCAGTGATAAACGGCCAGCATCGTTTCCATTCCCTCTTGAAGAACACTGGCCATGGATCGAACAACCTCATCTCTCCTCTCTCTCTCTCACTTGGCTCTTCTCTCTAAACTTCGGGTGCTGGTGACTGATTCGCGGAGACCATGTAAATGACGACAGATTACTGATAGATGAGATATTGGATCCGAATTCGTTATGGATAAAAGAGTTCTTTAATGGGCCATCTAAAACCGGCCCAAATTAAGTCTTCCCGCTATTTACAATATAAAAGCGTTGCGTTTAAAACGCGAACCTACTGCGGCTGCGTTTCCAGCACTCCAATCGTCGATCGCGTTCTCAAATCAGTGCTTATCGCCGATGATGATGTTTCATCGTCATCGCTGTCGTTTAACCACCGGTTATGTTTGTGTTATAGGATATACGAGTCACGTGGGAAAGAGGAAGTCACGTGCGAGTGATATATTGGACTCGTAATAAGAAGGAGAAGTATAAAGAGCCTTGTTTAGCTCATCGTTTAATTCAACCAGAAAAATCAGATTGTAATCTCATCTTCTTCTTCTTTCTTTTCTCTGTAATTCTCTTGTAACAAACTCTGTTCATCCATGTTTGAAGATCTTTTCTACCTTCTGGATCTTCTGCAAATGAACTAGGGATTGTTGTTTTATGAACATCAATTTCCTCTAACAGTTTGTTTGATGGACGGGCTCTCTTCTTCTCACGACGGGAGATTTCGCTGCCGTATATTGCCGATTTGCCGCCGGAGATTCTTCATCTTCGTCCTCTCCAGAACAGCTAAAAGAGATGGGACCCATAATTCTCCCAGATCCATGGCCGGATCCGGGAGGTAATATGGACGCTTTTACTTGAAAAAGAAGAACTTCGAAGTTTATGATATGACTAAATACACTACAACTTGCAGCTTTTCTATGGGTTATGATTTTAGAGATCGGATAATAGAGTCTTGTCTGAAATTGTTTCTTCATATTGATACACACTTCTCTTTTTTGGATTTTCAAAGCTGTACTTGTAAAATTAAAGAGATTTAGCCGATAAGCTTCAGTCCAAGTCAATGAGCACTAGAAAGTCAACTCTCTTTCTCTATGTGAAAATTTTCAATTTGTTAGTGTGTGTGGTGACTGTAAAAGCTGTGATTGACAGATTCTCTCGGAAAAGAAAAAAACAAGTTGGCTAAATTTTTGACCAAGAAAACTATAACAGATGTATTCGCAGGCCAATGCCCAAACAAGTTCGTAGCAATAGAAAACTCATTTACTTTTTCGTTTTCTTGATTTCTTTTTGTTTAATTTCCAGACTCAGGACATCTTGCCATGTTGCCAGAGGCTTGGCTTGACTTGTTTATCCGTCCGAGTTTCTCTCAAACTCGGACATTGGTAATGTTTTGATAGCTAAGCAATTATGGATAGTCCTTTGTTGCTGCTAGTAGGAGCTCTTGCCATTATTCGTCTTGTTCAAGCTCAGGATCAACAAGGTATCCGCTTCTTAATGGTTTATCATCTACTTCTTCTTAATGCATCATTTGAGTCTCAATTATGTTTGTACTTGAGATGCTTTCGATTCTCACTCTTTTTTTTACAAGTAACCTTTTCATGTCTTTTAGCAGGGTTCATTAGTTTGGATTGCGGGTCACCCGTGACTGAACCATCTCCTTATAATGAACTATCAACCGGACTACGGTTTTCGTCTGATGCAAACTTTATCCGGAGTGGTAAAACGGGTAAAATCCAGGCGAATCTGGAGAGTAATTACCTGAAGCCGTACACGAGACTGAGATATTTTCCGGATGGGATACGGAACTGCTATAGTCTGAGTGTTGAGAAAAACAGGAAATATTTGATCATGGCTAGGTTCGTTTATGGGAACTACGATGGTCTTAACTCTTACCCGGAATTTGATCTGCATCTAGGCCCTAATCCGTGGGCAACAATAAATTTGCAAGAGTTTGTGAATGGTACAGTGCAGGAGATCATTCACACCCCAACGTCAAACTCGTTGCAGATTTGTCTTGTTAAGACAGGGACAACTACACCAATGATCTCAGCCTTAGAATTACGGCCGTTGGGAAATAATTCTTATACCACAAAGTCGGGTTCCCTGAATCTTTTTGTTCGAGGTTATGCCAACAAGACAGATGGCTTTCTACGGTAAGAGCCAATGCTAACTCTCTTTTTCTTTTGAAGGGCTCTGTTATTTGTGTGAATCCATATTCATTTACTTGTTCAAGGCTAATACAATATTTGTTTCACATAGGTACCCGGATGATGTTTATGATCGCAGATGGTTTAATTTTTTGTTGGCGAGTTGGACCCAGATTTCCACCACCCTCGAAGTGAGCAATGATAACATTTATGCTCCACCAAAAAAGGCGCTTGCATCGGCTGCCACGCCTTCTAATGCCAGTGCACCATTGACAATCAGTTGGACACCGGTTAATCCTGGTGACCAGTATTACTTGTACAGCCACTTTGCTGAGACACAAGACTTAAAGGCCAACGATACCAGGGAATTTGACTTGTTATGGAATGGAGTTGTTACTATTGAAGCTTTCATTCCTTCAAAGTTAGTGATAGATACTTTCCTGAAAACTTCTCCTGAGACTTGCGAAGGAGGGAAATGCAACTACCAGCTAATAAAAACCTCACGATCAACTCTTCCTCCTCTACTTAACGCTCTTGAGATCTACACAGTTATCCAATTCCCACAATCGGAAACAGATGAAAACAATGGTACGTTATTTAGTTTCACTGTTCTGCAGATAAGGTCTGTTAGATCAATTTCATATGTTAATCCTCACATCATTGAACTTTATATCAGTGATTGCTATCAAAAATATCGAAACTGCCTATGGATTGAGTAGAATTAGGTGGCAAGGAGATCCTTGCGTCCCTCAAAAGTATGCGTGGGACGGGTTGAACTGTAGCAACACCAATATTTCTACACCTCCAAGAATAACGTCCTTGTAAGTCGTAAGATCACACACGCACATACATACTTATCTTCAGCTTATGTTAATAATCATGCTTTGTATCACCAGAAACTTGTCTTCAAGCGGGTTAACTGGAACAATAGCAGCTGCTATTCAAAACCTTACACAGCTACAAAAACTGTAAGTATGTCCATTGTTGATCAAATGCAAAATAGTGGTTTTTTCGATGGAAGTAAACTGAATGACCTTTACCTAAAGGGATTTGTCAAATAACACATTGACTGGAGGGGTGCCCGAATTTCTTGCCCAGATGAAATCGTTGTTGATCATGTAAGTTGCTCAGCATATTTTCTATAACCTTTTCAATTCCCCTTTGGTCATGTGCCTTTATGCATGAAGATTGTTCTTCTTCAATAGAAACTTAAGCGGGAACGATCTTAATGGTCCCATTCCTCAAGCTCTTCAAAGAAAGGGACTAGAATTACTGTAAGAAACTTCCCACATACTTTTTAATATTCCTCAGTTATTATTATCCATAGCCATTTATGATTTGATGTTTTGAACAACATTATTCTTCTTGCAGAGTTCAAGGAAACCCAAGGCTTTGTCTCTCGGGTTCTTGCACAAAAGACTTCAAGAAGAAATTTCCAGTGGTAATTGTTGCATCAGTTGCTTCTGTGGCCATAATCGTTGCTGTGCTGGTTCTTATTTTTGTTTTCAGAAAGAAAAAGCCGTCATCTGTGGAAGGTAATTTGCAGGAGATCTCTCATCAACAAGGAACTACAAAAATTCAATGAATACCTTTTCTTACATCCCCTACCTTTTTTCTCTATAGCTCTACAACGTCCACCGAGTACGACAACGGTGAATGATACATATGCTAATTCATCTGAACCATCAATTGAGATGAAAAAGAGAAGGTTTACTTATTCAGAAGTTATGAATATGACGAATAATTTCCAAAGAGTTGTAGGGGAAGGTGGATTCGGTGTCGTGTGCCACGGTACTCTAAATGGTTCCAAACAGGTAGCTGTTAAAGTACTCTCTCAATCATCAAGGCAAGGATATAAGCATTTTAAGGCCGAGGTATGCATAATCTTCTGGAAAAAAATATTATGATCATCTTAATTAGCATCACAACCTTATGTCATCTCTTGCTTTTCTTTACCATGGCTGATTAGGTCGATCTTCTTCTAAGAGTTCACCATACAAATTTGGTGAGCCTCGTTGGATATTGCCATGAAGGAGATCACTTGGCTCTTATCTACGAGTTTCTACCAAATGGAGACTTACAACAACATCTATCTGGTAAACTTGAATTTCTTCATGATTCGAGAATCTAGCTAGACTATGTTTATAACATTCAAGGTTCAGAAAGAACTATAGAACCAAAATTCAGGAAAACGCGGTGGAACCGTTATCAACTGGGGCAATCGGCTACGAATAGCTCTGGAGGCTGCACTAGGTTCGTACTAAGCTTAGACAATAGAAGTAGCTTAGAATGACTTTTTTTATGGTGGATTAACAAATGATCACTCCTTGGAATAGGATTGGAATATTTACATTCTGGATGCACACCACCAATTGTACATAGAGATATCAAAACTACAAACATATTGTTGGACGAGCAGTTAAAGGCCAAGCTTGCTGATTTTGGGCTTTCGAGATCTTTCCCTGTTGGAGGTGAATCCCATGTTTCAACTGTCGTTGCTGGTACCCCGGGATACCTTGATCCTGAGTAAGTACCTTTACAATGTGCTGATCATGAGTTGTCATTTTCTTTGCAAGTGGACGAAGAGTATATATAACCATGTACTTTGCCTTGCAGATATTACCGTACAACTCGGCTGGGTGAGAAGAGCGATGTGTACAGCTTCGGAATTGTGTTATTGGAGATGATGACAAATGAACCCGTGATTGACCAAGCCCGTGCAATAACTCACATAACACAATGGGTTGGGTTTGAGCTAAATAGCGGAGATATTAGTAGTATCATGGATCCAAACCTTCATGGAGATTATGACTCTCGTTCTGCCTGGAGTGCTCTTGAACTGGCAATGTCATGTGCAAATCCTTCTTCCACAAGACGGCCAAGCATGTCTCAAGTTGTTGTTGAACTAAAAGAGTGTCTAGCTTGTGTCTGAAAACTCGAGGAGAAATGTGGGTAGAGGCATGGACTCACAGAGTTCCGCTGAAGTGAGCATGATCATTGACACTGAGATATTTCCTGTGGCGAGATAGTTTGAGCTACTGCAAGTAACATTGCAACACTAAAAACCTAGTCATTTTGGTTTTGACCATTGACATGTATCATCCATCATATTCTATATTTCTTTGGTGATTTTTGGTTTAATAATGAATGTTGTGTGCCATGCTATGCTGTGAATGTTAATAGGATGATTACTCTTTTGGACATAGAAGAGATCCTATGTCACTGTTTGTGAATGGTCAATTTGGATTTGAACTCGTTTTTGAATGCATAGTCTCATAATCAGTGGCCGTACCAACCCTAATTTCAGTCTTTGGTGAATGCAATTTTTCGAACGCAAGTGTAGCACTTCAATCGTCGATCCCCAAAACAAATGCTATCGACGATGAAGATTTCTCACCGCCGGGATCTGCTGAAGGCGACACGCTCTTCTCTTTCTCTCGACGGGAGGTTTCGCCGCTTTAGACGGTCGTTTTATCACCGGAGATTCTCATTCTCCGAATCGCCGAAGCCGGCTGAGATAGATGAAAGACACAATCTAAACAGGTTTTTCTTCGAAGNATTTCATCTTGACCAAGCAAAAGTCAATGACCATTTGACTATTTCTCAGATTTTCTTCGTGCGCCATGGTACTGAGTCTAGTGAGTATAAAAGCCAATATAAATATCTAATATCTTATATCTTTGTTGCGTGATTGATACATTCTTTGTAACTTGTAAGTAATACTAAAAGCAAGTTGCATGTTATTGTCTGACCAGGAAACTAAAACTAGAGAGTGATGATAAACACGACGACGATATATATCATGATAGACTTGATAGTGATGTTGGAACATTATTCTTCTTCTTCTTCTCATGGTGAAGTTGCACTAGAAATAAGAAAATATGGACAGCTCTGTTCGCATGTTGGTCTCGATTGATCTTGTTCAAGCTCAAGTGTAAATTGTTATAAATCTTGTTTCTTCATGCGGACTTATTTTTCTTGGTACATTGTGTGCCGAATGCTATATATTGTTGTGGCTTGTATTCATATGACTGAAACAAAATCAGGTCTAATACATATACAAGTCAACGACCATTAGAATTGTGATGGGTTTGGTCAACAACCCTTAGCAATTGGGCCTTAAAGCCCAGACGATTTTGCTGACCCAATCGTTAATCATCTTGATTGTGTTACCAGAGGTGTGCTTTGCACAATATACAAAGCAGAGGAAGACAAGAAAGCATGGAGAATTTCTAATAATATATGAGTCTAGAAAGAAGAGAAAAACATAGGTAAAGGAGAACGTTTTTCTTGTGGTTTTAGACGTTGGAGTTGTATTTCCCATCTTCTGCTTCCGTTGTTGCAAGGGAACAAGAACCTTGTAACAAAAGATGTAACCTCTTGGTGATAGTGAATTGGGAGCGAGAGTGCTCCCCCGAGACGTACCGATTCGAGGCCGGGAACTCGGTGATCAAATTCCGTGTTGTTCTTTCTTTAGCAAGAAGTTTCCACAAGCGATTTTCTCAACAAGTGGTATCAGAGCAATCCAGGTTTTGATTGTAGGTGAAGAGAGATCATGGAGTTTAAACATAATCGCAAAGAAGAAAGATAAAGAGACTTATATGTTCTTCGAGGTGGAGTGTGATTCAACCGTCTCCAAGGAGCGCCAGGCGTGGTGCAGGCTGCTAAAGAGGTCCATGTCACGATTTCCAAAGAGACAGTCTCAAAGGTTCAAGTTAAGGGAAGAGAGAAGCCAATGTACTTATTTGTTTCTTCAAGGGGTGTTGTGTTTTCTTCTGTTCAAGTTGCTGCGTGAAGCTGAAGTTTTCAGTTGCTGCAAGTCTCCTTGCGTACCTGTTACAAAAGGGAAAAGAAAATAGTGAGATATGGAACCAACACAAGGAAGGTTCGAGAGGATAAGTTTGATGGTGAAGGAGTTTTCATGTTTTGAGTGGATTGGTTCTCAAGGGTAACTCCCAATGGACTGTGTTGGGGTTTTGTGTCGATAGTCTTCCTATCATGGATGTTAGGCGGCGGGTCCTGTTTGTCTAAACAGCGGTACAAACCAAGCATGTGTGGTTTTGCAAGAGGAGATGTCAAGTATTGAGGAGAAGATTGATGGTGTATCAGTCTTAAGTTTTCCACCGGTCAGAACACAAGGAAGACTCTAAGGTAAAAGGAAAACTAGCAGTGAGGCCTAAGACTGTTAGCAAGGTTCTGGTTAAACACAGGAGTTGAATGGAAGGTTGTGTCGAAAGTCTTTCTAACAGGTTTGGTTAGGAGGCGTGTTCCATCAGGGATGATGGCGGTACAAGAATAGATTCAAGGCTGTGTTGTTTAAACAGAAAGGTGTTTTCGAATCAAAGGTTGTTTCAGAGTGAAGCATATATGATTCAAGGGTGTACTGTATTTGAGCTAAGGGAAATCCAGTTCTATCTACGGTTGACACAAGCAAGGTTCCAGCAGATTTAAGACGTGAGCAGTACCTGGACAGAAAGCTCAGGTGTGCTGCGAGTTTCCAAACACTACTGGAGAAGGTTTCAGCTCCATGTAACGCCACTATCGACAGTGTACTCTCGCAGGAAGAACAAAGGAAAGAGTTAGTTTGTTCTTATGTCGATAAGATAAAAATCAGAATTGGTTAATGGGTTTAAGGGAGTTACCTGTAGGTATCTGGAATTGCAATGAAGATGCATTGATTCCAGGTGGAGCTGTTGGCAGATTCAAGAGAAGAGAGGTCAGTTCTTGAATTTGAAGGAAGAAGTCGAGAGTAGGTATTTTTTGCAGAGGCAGAGAATTTACCTGGAGGTGGCTGGAATTGCAGTAAGGGAATACTGATTCCAAGTGGAGTAGTTGACAGGAAGTTATTTCGAAGCTCAGCGCGCATGAGAGGAAGTAACAAGTCGACAAAGATGAATCGGAGTTTCAAGGAGGGTTACCTAGAAAGCGGAACAGCAGAGAAGACGCAGAGGTCGTTAGAGCAGCTGTGAGAGGAAACCAAAAGAAACCGAGTTACAGCTTCGTGGGGTCTTAAGAATCGGTAGAGACAATGGAGTGTTTTCAGAGTAACGTACCTGGTGAATGCGGCGCAGTGGTTCGTCGGAGAAGCTGAAAAAGGAAAGATCCAAGGAATCAAGAACTGCATCGGACTTCACAGGTGTCTGAAAATCAGAAGGGAGGTAAAGAAGTTACCTTAAGTTACCAGATGCGCATCATAAGGTATTTGTTTCATTGGAAGAAGCTGACAGGAATGGAGTTGATATCAAAGAGTACTCAAGAGAATTTAGATATCGCAGAATCAGCTAAGAGTCATGAAACATTACAGGGAATTGGTTACCTGCGTTAGTCTGGAGTTGAATCAGGAGTCATTGGTTTCAGGTGGAGTACACCTAGAAAAGGGATTCAACAAAGTTGGTCAAGATTAGGAGTTCAGTCTCGGACAAAAGAAGAGACCAGGCGTGGAGGAGATGATTCAGGTCAAAGAGGTTACCTGGAATCATAAACACAGCGGAGAAGACGAAGCAGGTCGTTGGAGAAGCTGTTAAGGCGTCAACGCCGGTGAAGAGCGCCGGAGGAGCAAGGGCTCCGTCGTCGGAGTCAACGCCGGTCAAGGTCGTCGGAGTCAACTGAAAGATGTTGACTGGAAGTTTGGCCAATGATGGGCTCCTGAAGAGAAAGGAAATGAAGGAATTGGGCTTCAAGTTTGGGACTGGCCCAAGTCATTTCTGTGTTGTGTTGTGGGCTTCATAACAGTTTATGGGCCTAGAAGGATAGACCCAAGAAGCAAAGTTGGTCATGCCCAAGAAGAAATGTTAGGCCCACCTAACCCTAAGACCTAATCGGAGGTCGAAGGAGGAAGACTTACCAGAGGGTACGGCGGCGGCTGATCGGAGGTCACGGCGAAGGGGCTCCGGAGAAGAGTCATCGCCGACAGAGGATTGTCGCCGATAGAGGATGCTCGGAATGAATCAGAGGCTGAGTGGAGGTCCTCAAGGATCGATGACAGGCGAGTTAGGGTTCGCGGCATCTCGGGTTGACTGGAAGATGAAGCCGAGAGCACCTGGAGAAGCTAGTCGCGAGCTCAAGTGATTTCCCAGAGAGATCGGCGACAGACTAAAAGGATGTCGGTGACAAGGCTGTGAGTCGCATGAGCAAGGTGGAGTTCATCCATGGAAACTGAAATGGGAAATCGAAAATTAGGGTTTCTCAAATCAAAAATCAGAAAGGGGAAAACAGAAATCAGAGTTACCTGAGGTTCTGTGGTGATGGCGGTTCGCCGTCTTAGGTGAAGTTCACCGGGGAAGTCACGCTTGAGGCAGATCTGTGGTGAAGGTGGTTCGAGTTTTCTGAGGGAGCCGAAGGAGAAGAAGACTCGGGAAAGGAGTTTCTCTTCGGGTTTCGACGGCAGGTGTAGCAATTGTCGAGAGAGACAGAGAACTGGGCTGAGCTCTGCACATGGGCCTAATTGTTTTTTTATAAAATTGAATGTGGGCCAAAGAAAAAAAATAGGCCCATCCAAAGAAGAAGAAGCAAAGTCGCACCTTGAAACCAAAGTCGTGGATCGCAGAAGCAGATCGGCCGGAGTTGGTGGTGCGACGCCGGCGGCGACTAAGACTCACGGAGGTGGTTCTGGTCGATGGCAGGGGTAATCGCCGGAGATGATTGAAGCAGGCGTAGTCGCCGGAGAAGGCAGAGGAGGCGGCAAAAAGCTTCGCCGGGAGTTGCAGAAATTGCGATCTAAAAGAAGAAGTTTCGCGGTGGAAGAAGAAGGGTGGAGGCAGGTTTGGTAAGGGATGAAGTCCTCGTCGGATACCCAGAGGCTCGTCGCAAACCGAAATGGGAAGATTCTCGTCGTCGAAGGAAGCAATTTGGAGTTCTCTGAGGAGATATGGAGCTCTTTGGTCTCGTTACAAGAGAGAGGCTCACAGAGGTTGGGGTTGCGTGGTCGAGTTCTGGAGGTTGGCCAGTGAAAGAGGACACGCCATGGATCATCGAAGTAGTCGGCCGGTGAAGATCTGGACTCGACGGCAGCAAGTTTCACACGCAAAAGGAAGATGAGAGGATGATGATTAGGTTACGGCTTCGATGATGAGTGTTGCCAAAAGGTGGAGTTTGTGATGGGTTTGGTCAACAACCCTTAGCAATTGGGCCTTAAGCCCAGACGTTTTTGACAAGAGAAAGGAAGCTGGCCCAATCGTTAATCATCTTGATTGTGTTACAAGAGGTGTGCTTTGCACAATATACAAAGCAGAGGAAGACAAGAAAGCATGGGGAATTTCTAATAATATATGAGTCTAGAAAGAAGAGAAAAACATAGGTAAAGGAGAATGTTTTTCTTGTGTTTTTAGACGTTGGAGTTGTATTTCCCATCTTCTGCTTCCGTTGTTGCAAGGGAACAAGAACCTTGTAACAAAAGATGTAACCTTTTGGTGATAGTGAAGTTGGGAGCGAGAGTGCTCCTCTGAGACATACCAGTTCGAGGCCGGGAATTCGGTGATCAAATTCCGTGTTGTTCTTTTTTTAGCAAGTAGTTTCCGCAAGCAATTTTCTCAACAAGAATGTCAACTCTTTCTGAAAATTTCATCATGCATCATTGTCGCGAGTCTGATGGCTATTAAATCCAATATCTTTTTTTTTTCTGTGATTGACAGGTTCTTTCCAAGTAAAATGCATAATTGTCTGACCAAGAAACTATACTGATGTACTATTCCACAAATGACCCCAATCAAGTTCATAATAGTAATGTTGAAACATTCTTTGTTATCCTCTTGTCCCTCTTCTTCTTCCCATGGTGAAGTTGCACTAGAAAACACATTTACTCTTTCTTTTCATTGACTTGAAAAGGTCTTTCTTTTAGTTTCCAATTTGGTTATATAAGAATCATTTCCCATATTCTCCTATTATCTTCCACAGCTTGGGCAAACGTTTTCTTTTGTGGGTAAGAGAATATGGGGAGATTTCTTGCATTTTTGCTGCTTCTAATCGGAACTTTGGCAATCATTCATATTGTTCAAGCTCAGAGCCAACAAGGTACCCACATTTTAACTGACATATATACATATGTATGTGTATTCTTTTTCTCCTTATTACCATTTTGGTTCTTAATCGTACTTGTACTTAGCAGTTCTATTTGTACGTTCTGATATTTTAACGGTGAATTTTGTTCCATATCGCTTAACAGGGTTCATCAGTTTGGATTGCGGGCTACCCGCGAATGAACCGTCTCCTTATACAGTGGTTGGTAGTGGATTACAGTTCTCTTCAGACGCAACATACATCAAGAGTGGAAAACCTGGTAGAGTTCAAGCAAATCTGGAGAATATATACATGAAGCCATACACAACGCTGAGACATTTTCCAGATGGAACGCGGAACTGCTACAATGTACCCGTCGAGAAGGGAAGAAATCATCTGATCAGGGCTTGGTTTATATATGGAAATTATGATGGCCTTGACATTAAACCGAAGTTTGATCTGTATCTTGGACCTAATCCATGGATCACGATAGATTTGCAAGAGTTTGTGAATGGTACAGTGAGAGAGATCTTTCACATCCCAACATCAAATTCGTTACATATTTGTCTTGTTAAGACTGGGGAAACAACACCGATGATCTCAGCCTTGGAAATACGGCCCATGGGAAATAATTCTTATATAACCAAATCTGGTTCTCTGAATCTTTTATATCGGTTGTATCTTACCGAATCAAATAAGAACCTGAGGTAAATTTCAACTAAACATTATCTCTTGTTTTTCTTCTGTTCTTTTGTGGCTCTGATTTCTGGACACTAAGCAAAAATGTAAGACAAGACAAAAAAAAATGCAATGAAACATAGCAATCATATAATATTACAATGTGGTGTAAGAGGACCAAAAATGATATTTATTCATTCTTATTAACTTATATTACCCTTCTAAAAAGGTATTGTTCCCACTCAGGTACCCGGACGATGCCTATAATCGCCGATGGATTCCGTTCTTTGAGAAAATCTGGACCCAGATATCTACCACCAGCGATGTGGGAAATAACAATAGCTATATTCCACCAAAAGCCGCACTTGCAACTGCCGCCATACCTACTGATGCCAGTGAGCCCTCGAAGCTTGAGTGGACTAATATAGAGAAACTTGATGACCAATACTACTTGTATAGACACTTTGCTGAGATCCAAGACTTGCGGACTAGTGAAACCAGGGAATTCAACATGCTATGGAATGGGGAAGTTATGTCGTCTGACCCTTTAATTCTTAGGAAGTTAAGCCTAAGTACTAGCTTCAGCGTGAATCCACTGACATGCGCTAGAGGGGAATGTAGTTTTCAGCTGAGAAGAACCGACAGATAAACCCTTCCACCTCTACTCAACGCTTTTGAGGTCTACACAGTTATCAAGTTCCCGCAGTCTGAAACAGATGATGTTTTAGTGTGTTTCAACCTTATGCATAAACGTTATATTCATGTAATGTTTACTTCTGACATTTCGAAATATTTATTTCAGTGGTTGCTATCAGAAACATTGAAGCCACCTATGGATTGAGTAGAATCAACTGGCAAGGCGATCCATGCGTCCCTCAGCAGCTTAGGTGGGACGCTTTAAACTACAGCACCACTGATATATCATGGTTTTTACCCGTTTGTAACCATGATATATGTCTTATTTATAGAGTCATTCTAGTATTTTTGGAGTCTTTTTTAGTCTTTTCAGGTTTTAGGTGACTTTGGGAGAAGGTAGCCGTTTTGGGTGAAAATGAGCATATGGAGATGTATAATCATGCAGAGACGTGGATTTAGCTCCCATTTTGATACAAAACAAATCAATGGATTAGCTTTCATTTGGAAGTGGTTTGAGGCCATTCCAACGGTGCGATCAAAAGTTATGCCAGTTTTCGTGAAGACAGTCCAGTCTGGCGAGCAGAAGAAGCAGTGTGTCGATCGATACCACTAATGGTGTCGGTCGATACCGACTGCAGGAAAACAGGAAACGCGACTTTTACAAGTCTGGAGAGTTTGCACCTTGGTCTAGAAATCTTTAATTATTACAAGAAGCCCCAAAACGTGTTTAATATTATAATTAGGTTTTTCAGCCACTTTTAAAGAGGAGAGCTAGATTGGATTCTTGAGACTTTGAGAGAGATTTGTTACAGGGTTTTTGGGAGACAATTCTGAACCCCTTTGTTTCTTATTGATTTCTTCTATGCAATTCTATTCATCTATGATTTCTGTTCCATTAATCATGTCTGAGTATATCCACTTTAGGTTTAGGGTTTTCTCATAAAGGATTTCTTTGAGTGCTGGTAATTGATTGGTTAGGATTCATAATCTGAATTAGTTCTTCACCTTAGGTTGTTCTCAAAGTTAATTCTAGGTTGACGAATCTGGAACTTAGATCTTAGGTTAATCGATTAGGCACGACAGTGCAATTGATAATCTGACAGAACTTAGGGTGATCAAAATAGCTATCCGCAAAGAGATTTGGTTTAATTGTTTTGTGAACATATCAAACCTGAACTTTAAAGCTGGTTTNAGAATCACTTCTTTGTAAGTCTTAAGTTCACTAGTACACATGCACGCACACTCATTCCTCAAGTTTTGTTAGTAATCATGATCATCAACACTTTGAATGTGGTTTTGAAAATTTTCACCAGAAACTTGTCTTCAAGTGGTTTAACTGGAAACATAGCGGCTGCCATTCAAAACCTTACGCAACTAGCAAAATTGTAAGCATGTCCATTGTTGATCTAAGGCGAAAAATTGTTGTATTTATGCAAAGAAATCGGATGAAATTTTGTAATTATATTCTCTCCTGCAAACTTTAGGGACTTGTCGAATAATAACTTGACCGGAGAGGTGCCGGAGTTTCTAGGCAACATGAAATCATTGTTGCTCATGTAAGTTTCTCTCAATCATATTTTCTAATGCTTTACAAATTTCCTCTCATGTTCATGTATGTATCAAACATTTTTTCTAGTGATTTTTCAATTCCACCTTGATCTTCATTGCTCTTTCTATGCAGAAACTTAAGCGGGAACGATCTTCATGGTTCAGTTCCTCAATCTCTACAAAGGAAAGGACTCGAGCTATTGTAAGAAACTTCACACATATTTTTGTGAACTTTTCTCGGTTATTATCCACGAAATTTTTGCGCAATTTATGTCTTAAAACAACACTTTTTCTTGTAGTCTCCAAGGAAACCGAAGGCTTGCTCCCTCCACAAATCCAGCTAAAAAGAGCTTTCTAATACCAATTGTTGCATCGGTTGGTTCTGTAGCTATCCTCATTGCCGCATTGGTTCTTTTTCTTGTTTTCAGAAAGAAAAAGCCGTCGACTGTAGAAGGTAATAAAAGGGATACATATCAAAAGAAAACCGGTAATTCTCAGGAATATGGTTTTTGCTAACCCCCTAAATTCTGATTTAACAGTTCTTCGCCCGCCACCGAGTAGGCCAACAATGAATGTTCCATATGCTAATTCGCCTGAGCCATCAATCGAGATGAAAAAGAGAAGGTTTACTTATTCAGAGGTTATGAAAATGACGAATAACTTCGAAAAAGTTGTAGGGGAGGGAGGATTTGGCGTTGTCTGTCACGGTACTGTCAATGGTTCTGAACAGGTAGCTGTTAAACTACTATCTCAATCATCAACTCAAGGCTACAAAGAGTTCAAGGCAGAGGTATTTGTGGCACAATTTTTCCAACTGGTATATGTTTTTAACATCACAAAGCTTATGGACTTCTTGTATGGTGAATTATAGGTTGATCTTCTTTTGAGAGTTCACCACACGAATTTGGTAAGCCTGGTCGGATATTGCGATGAAGGCGACCACTTGGCCCTCATCTACGAGTTTGTACCCAATGGAGACTTAAGACAACATCTATCAGGTAAAACTTGGTGTACAGTTTTGTAGTGGATGTACATGTATCATGAGCTCATGAAGCAGTTCTTCTTTTATCATGAGCTCATGAAACAGTTCGTCTTCTTGAAAAATCGAAAGGATCTAATGATCTAATACACAGGAAAAGGAGGCAGATCTGTCGTCAGTTGGGGTATTCGGCTAAGAATAGCTGCGGAGGCAGCACTAGGTTTGTATTAATTTTAAATGTAGAACTATAATTTAATGTGATTGGTTTTACAATAATCAGTTAATATGGATGAATCCATTGCATAGGTCTTGAGTACTTACACATTGGATGCACACCACAAATGGTTCATAGAGATGTCAAAACTACAAACATATTATTGGACGAGCATTATAAGGCCAAACTCGCTGATTTTGGGCTCTCGAGGTCTTTCCCAATTGGAGGTGAATCTCATGTTTCGACGGTGGTTGCTGGTACTCCTGGTTACCTTGATCCTGAGTAAGTTTTGATACGTAAACTTTACAATGTGAAAAAAGTTGTTCTCTTCTCCAATGCTTGATGAAGAGTATACCATGTTCTTGTCTGTAGATATTACCATACAAGCCGGTTGGGTGAGAAAAGTGATGTGTACAGTTTCGGGATTGTGTTGTTGGAAATTATCACAAACCAACCAGTGATTGATCAAAAACGCAGAAAGTCTCACATAACACAATGGGTTGGGTCTGAGCTTAACGGAGGAGATATTACTAAGATCATGGATCCAAAGCTTAACGGGGATTATGATTCTCGCTCTGCCTGGAGAGCTCTTGAGCTGGCAATGTCGTGCGCGGATCCAACTTCAGCAAAACGGCCAACCATGTCTCATGTTGTTATCGAACTAAAAGAGTGTCTCGTGTCTGAAAACTCGAAGAGAAATATGAGTCGAGGCATGGATTCACTGAATTCCCCTGAAGTGAGCATGAACTTCGATAGTGGGATGATTCCTAGCGCAAGATAGTGTGCGCTGCAAGTAATACGACCAATAATGAAACCAGTCAACGAACTTGTGGCTTTGACCTGTCGTGTCCTCTCTTTGTATTTTTTGGTAAACTCCTCTCTTTGTATTTTGAGTGCCGGTACGTACTTTTGTTATTGTGGTTAAAAACAAAAAAAAAAAGTGTTTTTCACCTCTTTGATAGTATATTCCAACGTGTGTCGAACCCAGAACAAACAGACGGACACATATCCAAACATTTTTATCACTGGCCCAACACAGCGTTGGTTTTAAAAAATTTATGTACAAAAATAAAATAGTTACCGTATCGAGGATACTGTATAATTGGTGCTAATTTATAAAGGGAAAAGAAAATGTTGAAATCCCGTTCATATACAAAAACTCGTTGATGTAAATTTGTTGATATTCACGGTCTAGCTAAAGGAATACCATTCACGCTCTGACGCTCTAGCTAGAGGGAAGATATAACTAGTTGATGGTTGCGCCAAGAGCGAATGTAGAAAATTGATTAGATTCGATATATAGACGATTTAAATTATGAAGAAAATAATGCGTGAGAACTCCTTAATGTAGAACTTTTTAAATCCTAAGTTGTTTAGAAATTTTCTAGATTCGATATATAGACGATTTAAATCTTATGTAAGTTATATATACAAGGTTATCTTGTTTCAAAAAAAAAGTTATAAGTTTATGAAAACCAAAATAAAAGTTTATATGTTAGGTAAGTTTGAAAAAACGATGAGTTGGCTCAGTTGGTTGGAGTGGGTATGTGCCCCTTCAGCAACTTGAGTTCGATTTCCGTTGGGAAGCGGGCCCCAAACCTCCCGGTATTTAAAAAAAAAAAAAAATTGGCAACTTGGTTTGAAAACTTATATGCTTTAAGTGGGCGATTATATAGTTTAGTTGAGCAGCATTTTTTGTTTTTACATATATCGATCGGGTAGGATTTGAGATACTATGAAATTCAGAACACAATAAGTTATCTTCGTTGGAATTCAACTTGTTAGAACGTTTTAATTGGTTAAATTAGATAGTGCACCTTTAATTCGTTCTATATATGGAGGACATATAAGATATTTTATTCTAAGTTTTCTCTCTCTCTCTATAGCGGTGGAGGCCGCAATTAGGCCTGTCAAGCGGATCGGATCCGCCCCGCCTGATCCGACCCGTCGCGGATGCGAGTTTTTTTTTTTTTTATCCGGTAGACCCGCGAATCCCCATATCCTAAACCTGCACTCGCTCCGCATTAGTCAAGCGGGTCTAGCGGGTAACCCGCAAAATTACCAAAAAAAAAATCTCTCTTTTCTCTCAACCCTCCTTCTCGATCTCTCCGCTTCCGGTCATCGGTGCTCATCGCTGAGCCGTGAGGAGGCCTCCGCAGTGGTGGGCTTTTCCGGCGCGGTGGTCGTTTGTGGGGGTGGAGTGTGGCTCGTCGGCTCCTCCTCTAGGCGTAGGACCTTTGTTCTTCGTCGACCTTGGCGCTCGTGGTGGTGGAATCGCCAGATCTGGACAGTGGAGCGTTTGCGGAGTCTTTGGGGAGGGAGAGAGAGATAAAGAGTATGAGAGAGGGAGGTGGGAGTCTGAGAGAAGAGAGTGAGGTGAAAGTATGAGAGAAGAGAGTGAGGTGAGAGTATGAGAGAAAGAGGGAGGCGGAGGTGAGAGAAAAAGGGAGGCACAGAAGAAAGAGGGAGGTGCATAAGAAAGAAGAAAAAAATAGATCTAGGGTTTTAAAAAAAAAAATATGTGTATGCGAGTAACCCGCAAACCCGCAATTTCCAAACCTTAAACCCGCGCGCACCCACCCCGCCATTTACAAGACCGACCCGCACCCGTCCCAATAAGTTGAAATTTTTATTTTACCGACCCGCACCTGCGGGACCTACGGGTTTGTGATTAAATTGACAGCCATAGCCGCAATAGGTTTGTACTAATTAAGTCATACAATAAGAATTGATTCAATTATATTGGTTTTACGATAAGCAAATAATATAGAAGACTCAATTGCATATATATGATTGGAGTATTTACACATTGGATGCACACCGTCAATGATTCATAGAGATGTCAAAACTACAAACATATTATTGGACGAGCATTATAAGGCCAAACTCGCTGATTTTGGGCTCTCGAGGTCTTTCCCAATTGGAGGTGAATCTCATGTTTCGACGGTGATTGCTGGTACTCCAGCTGTAAGAACGAGAATATGAGCACACACACAGTTATACGAGTTACGGCAACGTGCCTACGTCCTCACTTTATTCACAATATATTCTTTAGACAATTTTACACCAAGACCTTGCCTAATAGAATTACTCGACACTAAGACACCCCTTAGTTAGACACCAATCTATCTCTATCTATCAACGAGACACACACGTCTCTAACTTAAATCTAAGAACCAGAAACTCTAGGTTCTACTTCCTAATTTCCTCATTGATCTATAGTCACAGTTTACAAACCAAACTGTCTTACACACGAATTATGTGTGTCACCGAGCGACTCGTGCTCTCCAACCGAGACCGGAAACTCACTTTCTTCTCTTTTCTCTTAATATTTCGGCAAACCCTAATTTGACTCTTAAACCTAGTATATATATTGTCCAAGACGTTGAGCCTCTAATATTCACCCTAGATGCAGATAAGAGAAGATTTGCACTCTAGATTTCATCCTTATGAAGTATTTCATTTTCCTTGATATTCTCAATAAGTCCTCAACTCCACATCATCACTTCATAAACGTGTCTTGCATATTTCCCTTGATTTCCACGTTGTAACATATCTCTTGTGCCATCAATAGCTCTGCAACAGCTCCATGTATCACCAACAACTCTGCAGCAGCTCTGCAACAGTTCTTGTGTTACACATCATAGTTCTTGTGTCACACACAACTTTCTTGTTTCAGCAGCCTTTGAGCTAACAATCTCCCCCTTTTTCATTGAGTTTTACAACTCAAGCTCACTTGTTATAACTCGCCAATTCCAACACACACACCCATCAAGCACGTCACAAATTCCCCCTTAATCAAGCATCATCACACTTGCAAACTTTTCCAATCTACCCCTGCTTGAGTGATAAATCTCTATGAAAAACTTCATTCTCACACCTGTTGGAACATCCATTCCTCTCAACGTCTGCTTACCCATCGACTTCTCCATCGGCTTGAATCTTCACATCTCACACTCCCAAATATTTTATGACCATCTTTCATATGTCTCGAACACTTACACTTACATGATCGTGAACTTCTTGAACTATGGAGTGATGAAGCATATTTGACATCACCATGAAGATCTGATTTCTTTATCCAAACCCTTTTACATTTCACAGCGTCTATGGTATGTTCATGGTGTCTCCTACCTCGATAAACACCTTCTAAGAAAGTGTAGCAATGACGTTTAATGTGACCAGCTTTACCACAAAAGAAACACACCGTAGCTTTCCATAAACTTTTGCACGGTTTGAATTTTGTGTTATTCAACCTTATTGAAACAGTCTCCACGGTACTGCCACACGTATGAGCTCTTGTGTTATGATTTATGTCTTTTGTTCCAGTCCTTGTTCCCTTAGGAGTTATCACATCATCCAACTCATCCTTTGTTTTGGTTGTTTCAACATACTTTTCTCCAACAAAGATAGTTTCCGAACTAGATGTACCTCCTTGATAACCGAGACCAGCCTTTTTGTTCCATGTTCTTCCCATAGCCAAAATCTGATCCAATTTCTCAGATCCCATGTTTAACATACGAATCTGCTTCATATTTCCATCTAACTCACACGTAAGTACCTTGTTCTTCTCTTTTTATGACATGATAACTTCTTCCATCCTACAGAGCTTATCTTCCAAAGTTTTATTCTTTTCACGCTCTGCCACAAGAGTCTCCTGCAACTTACAGTTCTTGTATTCCAATTTCTGCTTTTCGGAAAGAGACATCTCACTTACAGCATTCCCATGAGTGTTCTCTAACTCTAGAATGTTCACTTTGGCTTCCATCATCCTCTTATCCTTGATCAGTTGAAGATTATCATTGCTCAATTTATCCCAACTCTCATAAAGGTTTTTGAATTCAGCTTGAACATCCACCTCTTGATCACTTTTTGAATCACTGTTTGATGCAACAGAATATCTATCGTGAGATTCATTAATTTCTATAAGTATCAGATTGCACACAGGATCGTTTTGTGCAACACAAACCTCTGCAGTTTTTTCAGATTCAATTTCTTTGCTTTCTTTCTCAGGTTCCATAACTCCATGCAAGGCCACTAAATTAAGACCATCTTCGTCTCTATCTGACTCTATATCACTGCAACTTTGAACGATCTTCTTCTTCTTTTTTCGTGTTACACAGTCTGCTTTTGTGTGACCATAATCGTTGCACACATTGCACTTGATTCCTTTTTTCTTGAACGATGGGCAAACTGATTTGACATGTCCAATACCATGACATTTATAGCACTCAACTTCATATCTTTTTTGCCCTTTTTCTTTTTTTGAAGATCCATCTATGAATGTTTTAAACCGAAGATCCAATTCTTCTTTAATTTTTTGGATCATCAAGCGGACATCTTCTTCAAGTTTCTGAAACCTTTGCTTGTCTTCATCAACTGTAAACGCTAGATCTGTTACAACTTTGGGTGCCTTAGATTCCATTTCCATCTCCTCAGCCTTTAGCATCCTAACTACCTTAGCAAACTGAAGTTCATCAGTATTCATCATCATTTTAATCACAGCTTTTTGTGATGCAAATTTAGCAGGTAAGCATCGCAAAAGTTTCTTCACCAATTTTGCGTCTTTGTATTTTTTACCCAAAACTTGTGCTTCATTAGCTATTGAACTGAGCTTGGCACTGAATTCTGATATCTTCTCATCATCACTCATTCGTATGTTTTCGAACTGTGATGCCAGCAAATCCAGCCTTGTTCTCCTAACGTTTGATGTACCCTCAAAAGCATTTTTGTAGTATATCCCATGCCTCCTTAGCTGATTCACGCCCTTGTATCAGTTCAAAAAATTTTTGATCCACTGAAGTGAAGATTGCGTTCAACGCCTTCCAATTAAATTTTGATAGCTTTTTCTCTGTTGCAGTCCACCTTGTCTTGGATTTAATTGTCTTCACTCCATCTTCTGATGTCACACATGGTTCTTCCCAACCATACTCAATAGTTGTCCAAGCCTCTTCATCGATTCCACGTATATTGGCCCTCATTCTCACTTTCCAATACCCGTAATTCGTATCATCTAACGACAAAGGATTATGAACAGTGATTAGTTGTGTAGAGGTCGTCATATTCTCTTCTCAGGATCTCACCTGTGTTCGAAGCGTACTCCTTCGGCTAGGTGTCCCGCTCTGATACCAATTGTAAGAACGAGAATATGAGCACACACACAGTTATACGAGGTACGGCAACATGCCTACGTCCTCACTTTATTCACAATAGATTCTTTAGACAATCTTACACCAAGACCTTTGATATCACTGTATTTTACCACATCGAGTCTCATATTTTCTTTTGTTTTCCTTGTGTTTCATCTAGTTTTTACTATATATACATTGCATTTAGGTCCAAAACGAGTCACGTTGCATTTTAGATCTCCTATGTCGTTTTTGTGTTCTTTTGGCTTGCTGGAGCCTTTCTCAGGTGTTTGGGAGTGACTTGGATCAACTTGGATGAAAAGAGACGATTGAAGCTCGAGGAAAAACCGCAAAGATCGAATGAAGAGCGAAAAGACCGAGAATCAACGTGCGATCGGTTGCAAACCGATCGCAGAAACCGATGTCAAGAAAATCAACGCGCGATCGGTTGTTAACCGATCGAGCAACCGATCAGGATCGTGATACGACTTTTGGCTTGACTTTGGGACCAACCCCTTTTGTAATATATTCAACACTTCTTTTCTCTTTCTTACTAACTCACCACTAACAAAAATATCATCAACTATGCTCCTTTTTACTGCTTTAGAGAACTTATCTCTTCTCTCCTCTTGTATTCATGAAAGATTCAAGATCTACACCATTTTAGTGAAGATTTCCTCAACTTCTTTCCATCAATCTCCTTATTTTCACTATGTCTTGCTTTTGTTCGGTTTTGTTTTGTGATTTAGTTATGTGTGAGTAGTTTTATTATGGATTGTGGGAATGGTTGATTTAGAGGGATAGATGATGATCTCTTGATGTTTAGAACAAGATTATAGAAGTTCTCATGTGTAGAAGTGGTTTTAAAGCTAGGATTGAACTAGCTACTCAATTTCTAGAACATGGACAAATTACACTTGAGAGAAGTTTGGTAATTGTCTAGAAGATTTCTAATCATGTTTTTGATGCTTAGCAAGATGAGAATCATGACTAAGGATCATTAATTGGCTAAAAAGGATTTTTGTTTTATGCTTGTTGATAATTTTGTAGCAATTGAGAGATTAGCTAATTTGAATTATCAATGAAGGGTTTAGCATCATGAAAATGAGTTAAACTATTTATATGTGTTCCTTGCCATAGAATTCAGCTCATTGAGTGATTAGAAACATCATTGGTGAATCATCGAATACTCCCAATCGAAAGCCATTTCCTACGATCCATATCTTTATTTTCTTGATTAAAATTGAGTTAGTGTTTTGTGTTCTTTAATTATATGTTGTTAAAACTAGTTTGCAATCATTTTAATTGTCATGCATGATTTTATTCTCTGTCTTTTATTTTTAGTTTTTATCGTAATTAGTTCTTAGAACGAAAACCAACAAAAATCATTTAGCTTAGCTTAAGTAGTTTCTTGTATTCTTACTGTGCTATTCTTTCTCTATGTGGATTCGATCCCTAAGTACTCAACGACAAACCGTTATGATTGCGGTATTCTACACATTAGGGTAATTGATGTGTTGAAAAACGACTAATCAACCTTGCCTAATGTAATACTCGACACTAAGACACCCCTTAGTTCGACACCAATCTATCTCTATCTATCAATGATTAGTCGTTTCTCAACACATCAATTACCCTAATGTGTAGACTACCGCAATCATAAAGGTGTGTCGTTTTAGTACTTAGGGATCGAATCCACAGAGAGAAAGAACAGCACAATAAGAATACAAGAAACTACTTAAGCTAAGCTAAACGATTTTTTTTTGTTTTTGTTCTAAGAACTAATTACGATAAAACCTAAAAAATAAAAGACAGAGAATAAAAACATACATGACAACTAAAATTATTGCAAGCTAGTTTTAAGAACACATAATTAAAGAAAACAAGACACTAAACTCGGTTTTAAACAAGAAGATAAAGATATGGATTGTAGGAAACAGTATTCGATTAGGAGTATTCGATGATTCACTAATGATGTTCCTAATCACTCAATGAGCTTATTCTATGGCAAGGAACACACAAATAGTTTAACTCGCTCCCATGATGCTAAACCTTTCATTGATAATTTGAATTAGCTAATTTTCCAATTGCAACCAAATTATCAACAAGCATAAAACACATGTCCTTTTAAGCCAATTAATGATTCTTAGTCACGATTTCCACCTTGCTAAACATCAAAAACATGTTTAGAAATCCTCTAGACAATTTACCAAACTTCTTACAACTGTAAATTGACCATGATCTAGAAATTGAGTAGCTAGTTCAATCCTAGCTTTAAGACCACTTCTAAACATGAGAACTTCTATAATCTTGCTCTAAACATCAAAAGATCATCATATATCCCTCTAAATCAACCATTCCCACGATCCATAATGAAACTACTCACCCATAACTAAATCACAAAAGAAAACCGAACAAAAGCAAAACATAGCAAAAATAAGAAGATTGATGGAAGAAAATTAAGAAAATCTTCGCTAAAATGGTGTAGATCTTGGATGATTCATGAACAAAGAGAGATAAGGGAGAAGAAGTTGACTAAAAAGGTAAAAAGAAGCTGATAAGATGATATTTTCGTGTGTGGAGAGTTGTTGAAACTCAACTACAAAGTGTTGAACTTATACAAAAGGGGAGGGGCCCAGAGTCAAGTGGAAAGTCACCAGATCGATATGTCTTCACTAAATCGGCCATAACTCTTGAACCACATATCGGAATGACTTGAAACCACTTCCATTAGAAATCTAACTCAAATATCTACAACTTTCATGAAGACCTCTGAAGCTAAATCCAAATGGAAACCGTTCTTCTGAGTCAATCTTTAAAGTACTTCAGATGGTTTCGGTCGCGGTGGTGGATCGGTCGATCCAGAAGGGATCGATTGATCCCAAAAAAACATGAGATCGATCGATCTGGCAGTGTAGGTCGGTCTGAGAAATTTGCGTTGTCTGCGATCGATCGATCTCATGACTTGGATCGATCGATCTGGTCCTGTTTCTCCACATGCTTCTTTTGCTCGCCAGACTAGACTGTCATCACGAAAATCGGCATAACTTTTTATCGCACCGTTGGAATGGCCTCAAACAACTTCCAAATGAAAGCTAATCCATTGATATATCTTGTGTTAAAATCGGAGCTCAATCCATCGGTGGGAAGTTTTTCATCCAATGCCAAACTTATGACGTCTCAACCTGATCTTGCATCTCTGTATTCCGCAATGACATTTTTTATGGCTATCTTCACTCCTCCAACTCCTCTGACTCCAAGAACACCTGAAAATGGCTCAAACAAGCCAAAAAGAATGCAAAGACAACTTAGGACATCTAAAATGCAATGAGACTCAATTTGGACCTAAATGCATTATAAATACAGTGAAAACAACATGAAACATATAGAAAACAAAGGAAAATATGAGACTCAAGATGGTAAAATACACGGTTATCAATCAACAAGACACACACGTCTCTAACTTAGATCCAAGAACCAGAAACTCTAGGTTCTACTTCCTAATTTCCTCCTTGATCTATAGTCACAGTTTACAAACCAAACTGTCTTACACACGAATTTTGTGTGTCACCGAGCAGACTCGTGCTCTCCAACTGAGACCGAAAACTCACTTTCTTCTCCTTTCTCTTAATATTTTGGCAAACCCTAATTTGACTCTTAAACCTAGTATATATAGTGTCCAAGACGTTGAGCCTTTAATATTCACCCTAGATGCAGATAAGGGAAGATCTGCACTCTAGATTTCATCCTTATGAAGTATTTCCTTTTCCTTGATATTCTCAATAAGTCCTCAACTCCACGTCATCACTTCATAAATGTGTCTTGCATATTTTCCTTGATTTCCAAGTTGTAACACATCTCTTGTGCCATTAATAGCTCTGCAACAGCTCCATGTATCACCAACAACTCTGCAACAGCTATGCAACAGTTCTTGTGTTACACAGCATAGTTCTTGTGTCACACACGACTTTCTTGTTCCAACAGCCTTTGAGCTAACACCACATGGTTACCTTGATCCTGAGTAAGTATTGATACTTAAACTTTACAATGTGCTAAAATGTGTTCTCTTCTCCGATGCTTAAAGAGTATACCATGTTCGTGCCTTGTAGATATTACCATA
The DNA here is from genome assembly GCA_002933915.1 of Eutrema heterophyllum. Classification (NCBI taxonomy): domain Eukaryota; kingdom Viridiplantae; phylum Streptophyta; class Magnoliopsida; order Brassicales; family Brassicaceae; genus Eutrema; species Eutrema heterophyllum. The sequence goes on along the minus strand of PKMM01011729.1, from coordinate 1,360 downwards.
CAAGCCGGTTGGGTGAGAAAAGCGATGTGTACAGTTTCGGCATTGTGTTGTTGGAAAATATCACAAACCAAGCAGTGATTGATCAAAACCGCAGAAAGTCTCACATAACACAATGGGTTGGGTCTGAGCTTAACGGAGGAGATATTACTAAGATCATGGATCCAAAGCTTAATGGGGATTATGATTCTCGCTATGCCTGGAGAGCTCTTGAGCTGGCAATGTCGTGCGCGGATCCAACATCAGCAAAACGACCAACCATGTCTCATGTTGTTATCGAACTAATTAAAAGAGTGTCTTGTGTCTGAAAACTCGAGGAGAAATATGAGTGGAGGCATGGATTCACTAAGTTCTCTTGAAGTAAGCATGATCTTCGATAGTGGGATGATTCCCAGAGCAAGATAGTGTGTGCTGCAAGTATCACAAAAGTATATAATGAAACCAATCAACGAACTTGTGGCTTTGATCTGTCGTGTCCTCTCTTTTTTATTTTGAGTCACTACAAGAAAAACTCTAAATAGCTATAATTGATTTGTAGCTATTGTTTTATAGCCACAAACCAGATACAAATAAAATTCGTAGCTGATTTGTAGCTAATTTATGACTATTTTGTGGCTAATTAGACACAACTAATTCTTGTGGCTATTCGTAAATAACAAGCCACAACTAGCGATGAATACCATCGTGGATATCTTGTCACGGACAACCCACGGTCTTGTCGTTGAAATTCGTGGAAATTATATACACAACTTGCGGTTGTAGCTATTTGTATCCATAACCACGAATATCATTGTGGCTATTCGTATCAATATTGCTTATCATATAATTCACGGGTCGATTCGACAAAATTGAAGATAGCCTATAAACTAAAGTTACTAGCAACCTATGGCATAGGCCGTAGAAAAAATGAGGCAATAAAATTATAAAATAATTAAAGGGGAATCAAATGTGTTTTATCTATAAACTTGTCGTGGCTACTTGTTGGAACATGATTGGAACATCGATTCAACTTGCTTTTGCAAAGAGTATATTCGATTTTGCCACGAAACATGTCGTAGCTTTCCGTGGCTTAAAAACACTACAAATCACCATCGACTTCAGCATTGTTGGAGAAAGAAAGAAAAACAAAATTTCAAATTAAACAATGTCGAACTTCTTAGAATCAAGTTAGTGGATGTATAAACGATTTCTTAATCGTGATCGAAAAAATGTTTCAGATAAGTTTCTTGAGGTAATAAACACTTTTATTTGTTTCGCTTGTAATCAAGCTTCTTATATCGAGGGGGGAAATTTATTATGTCCGTGTAAAAAGTGCAAGAACCAAAAACGTCGCCATTCTGATACTGTGGTGAACCACCTAATT